>PTEX01000158.1:432892-527002 GCA_003342815.1 Eudromia elegans
CTTCCTTGGCAGGATCAGAAAAAACTGTCATCCTCTGGGTAAGTCTGTCAAACAGATTTCTAGGGTACACTTTGAGACTGTTCATCTCAAAGTACTAGAGCTGCGCTTGCGTATGCCTGTATGACACTTATTGCCTTGGAAAGGTGGCAGAAAAATTATTTCGCACTACTCTGACACCTGGTGTGAAGCACATCCTGCMAAAAAAGGGGTCTGTATACAAAATATTTGTAAAAATAATACAATTAAAACAAAAGCTTTCCACTATAGTAGCTTGAGTTTATATCAACGATGCCTTGCCGGCTGCCATGAGGTGCACACCTAACTGCCATTCCTGGGGAGAGGAAAGAAAAAAAGAGGAGGAAAAGAAAAAAAATCTTTTCATAAGTTGTAAAAATAGTTTTATATACAATTTATACACACTCAGAACTGCCTACCTTAATGAACTTTCCCATGGTAGACGTCGGGCCAGATGATGAATACCTGGCGATGGTGGGTTGTTAGGCACAAGACTAAGTGCTGCAGCGCATCCAGAATTACATTTACGGCACACTTTGGAGTGACTTATTGGGTATTAATTCTCCTGGAGAGCAGGCAATCATTTTGCCCATTCAACCCAGCAAACTTACTAGAAGTCTGGCAGGCTGGCAAATACCGAAATCATTTTACGCAATACTAGCAGACGTGGCATATATTCAGAAAGGGAGCCTAGGCAGCATCAGGAATTTGAAATTGTGTACTTGAGAGAGAAGCAAGAAGAAAACACTTCTTCCTCCATTTTATTCGCGTTTCTGATGCGTTAACCACGTTTCAGGCATCTGTGACTGCCACGGACCTGCTGGGGGAACCAGCTCCGGATGCCGCAGAGTTCGGTTCTTCCAACCCCTGTTTATCCCCAGCAGCCCCCATTTTTCCCTGGTGTTTTCCAGTTTCGTTCCCTCAACGATTTCGCTGTCAGCACCGCTCAGAAAAGCCAGGCCTGCGAGCTCCGGGATCCTCTGCCCAGGGAATTCTGTCACACAGAGCCCAGGAAACGCAGGCAGGTGGTTGAATATCAGGCATCAAAGAGGCTTCTCAAGGAAAAGAGAGGAGCTAAATACAGCGCGTGTATCCCGAGGACACCRACAAAAGGCGATGGCTCTGACTCACTCACAGGAGCTTGGAGCATCCTGATGAATCAGCGCAAGTGGTGGGCAAGGCTTTCCCGCTAGTCCTCTCTTCCCACCTCCTGCCCTTACCCTGGAGCAGAGAAGAACACAGAGAGGTGGAGCCCAAGAACTGAGCAGAGCAGAGCCTCGTTCAGAACTGGAGAGGCCCTGTCAGCGAGGCCAAAACCGTAAGCGAGTCAGGGCCAAGCCGGCTGCAGAAGTCAAAGATAAGAGCAGCCCTTAGCAAAAACAATGCTTTAATTGCCAGTACCCCAAAGATAATCAAATGTGCTACATCCATATATCTGCAAAAAAAAGGGAGATAGAGTTACCATCGTGCCAGAGTTTACTCAGCTTTCTGTGAGACTGTTTCCTGAAATATTTTTCCCATATCCATACGCTCTCCATGCGATCTGCTGCACTGCAACAAGCAGCATCTGCGCCCTTCTCCCGACTTCAGACATTCCCATATCTTGGATTACGCTTCCCTCCTGCCTGTTTGTAGTGGGGGGCTTCACTGCAATGGAAATAGTCAGCTCACTGTGTATTCAGCAGGGGGCTGGAGGGGGTTCAGAATGCTTGAAAAGTTTGGGAAAAAGTCCCTGTTCTTAAAACTCCTGGTAAAAACGCCAAATACGAATTTTATAGCAAGACAGATCTCTCTCCAAATTTAATGTAGCCAATATTGTTCTGTCTGCATTTGGAAAACAACTTATTTCGCAACATCTGTGTCTACCGCCCCGTGTCCCAAGTGCTTTTTCCTACAGTAAGTATGATCTATACGTACACAGCTGAGCTGCCTACTCACGCCAAGACAGCGACTGCTGAACGATGAACTTCAGGAATTGCTGTTGTCACGTTTCTTCTCTCCCTTTGTTTCCCGTCCACTGTGAACCCTTCTCTTCTGCCTTGCCCAGATACCTCAACTGCCTTYGTGATTAATCCTGGGGTAAAAATACCCTCTCAGAAGAGCCAGGAAAGCCTGGGGAGCAGCATGCTGACAAGGACATTCATTGGAAAAGGGCGGCACGATGCCTCCAACCAAGACTGTCAGGCCAAACCACATGGAGTAGCCTATGGATTCCACCACGAATCCAGCTGCTCATGGATTGTGGCTCTCCATACGAGGAGAGGGCTCTGTCCCCACCTGCTCCAGCGTGAAGCCTATCTACAGGACAGCACTTAGGMACGTAACTACATGACTTATATACCCCAGGTAAAACTGCTCTACTCTAAATCCTCGTACAAGAATTTATGAGCTGAATTCGATCCATATTCTTGCCTTTCCRATAACGCCCAAGCTAACAGGGAGCATCAGGGTCACGTTACTATTTAAAACTCCCGCACCGAAGTAAACAAAAGTGATAAGATTCCCTGGACTACCCTGAGGCAGAAGCAGTTTCACAAAGGAAAGAAAGAAGAATGGGAAAGGGATAAAAGAAAAAAAAAAGTAGTGTTATTCCATGTTTTCTAAATTTTATCATTTATATTTAATTCTAGAAAATCCTCCAAATCATGAAAGATAATTTTACTAAGTCTTTTCTTTTTTTCTCCCTTAAGCACTCAGGAATTGATAGTGTTGGCCCTTGCTCTTTGCTATGAATTTCTGCATGCTGACTAAATAGGTTAACCACAATGGAACACGGAGATAGCAGTAGCCACCAAGTCCTTTCAAAGAGCACAAAAACACATAAAAGGGAATCTACCAGACACTGCTGCCAAAATCTGAAGCACTTAGTGATGAATGTGTAACTCCCCCTAATGGAGGTAGATCTGAAGTTACCTTCAAAGACARTGTCAATAACTCAAACTCGCCATCCTCAAAATAATGTCATTTCCTTTTCCCCTTTCTTTTGGCTGGATGTTTTAAGTTATGCATCTGTATATTGCAGATATTACTGTCAGAGTAAATATTAAATTCCAAGTCAACAGAATAGCTCTGTTTTCTTGGAGAGTTCTATCAGATAAAAAGTTAAACCTTCGTGCACTTTAGCACAGATCTATGATACAGATTCAGTAACCATTAGCGTTCCYTTAAATTATGATCTGTCAGTCATTTCAACTCCTATTTCAGACCAAATGTTTCTGCAGTTCCGAGAGGGTCAAAAAGTCGCTATAAAACTGACAGTGAGAGGCAGAGCGGCCCCTCTGATTTTGGTGGTGCACTAGAAGGAAACCCTTCTCCTCTGCACAGCTGCTTGTAATGAAGGTCTGAGGCCCAAGCTTGGACTCTTTCCCGCATGTGAGATTCCAGTTTCCTTGGCAAGCTTTCTGGGACCATACCTATGCAGCTCGCTACTTCAGCCATGACTTTCCCACACAAGAATTCACCGCCGAGCACTGACAGAAGGACTTTCAAATGTTCGTCCTTACAGAGCTGATAACTTTTTTGTTGCCTACACTATAATTCTGTTTTAACAGTAATTTAAAAATAGTTATTTTTTTCTACAACATAACCCCAGAAAGATATGATTATACTATATAATAAAWTCACTGCTTGTGAGGGATGCCGGGTTGATAGCCTCAGACACTAAAACTATATTTATGTACAAGACATCCTCAATAACAAGTGCAGCAAAATATAATGCTCGTGAGAATGGTCTTCAAAAYGCATCTCCATTGAGATACTCTAATTTCTAGGCTAAATGAGTAACTTGGATGTTGCTGTAATTGCTCTGGCAATACTGTAACTAAGCGGTGTAAGTAGGGCTGTGCTTAAACACTGCATTTTACATAGGTCACTGCTGAAGTAGTTACAGAAGGAGAATTCTATCAAAAACACACTAAAACCTTCCACAAATACTTTGTCATCTGGGATTTCTATTTAGGATTTTTTTTTTAGGAAGCTAAAAATTCAACGAAATACTGTAACTGTAGTTACTGTAGTTAACTATAGTAACTGTATRGACAATTTCAACAACATGTTAGTTTTATCTTATCCAGGACTTATTTATTTATTTACAAAATAATCCCTATCAGGATCTTGTGACAGAATCAGATTTCTTTTTTCCTCTTTCTACAAAGATCACAAAGAACTCACCGAGCTAACAATTTTAACCAGGAATCAGTCTAACCATGGCTATGGACGTGGAAACAAGGATTTTCACATCTGYCTGATGACACATCTGGACAGGCAGTAATTGCAGAGCCAGCCACGATAGAGATTTCCTTKCCAAGCTCCTTTTCTCCCTTAACGAAATGTATTTCTGAGATTTGTTTTATATGTTTGACAGAAAGTAAATTACTTAGATGTAGGAGATCTTCTGAAGATTTGTGATCCTTGTGAAAGAGGTTAATTCGAGTCAGGGAATATCAGAGTTTAAGATATGTAAGCAATACAAATGCCATCAGTCATTGTCTTAAGATGATAGCACAAATTTGTTGGATTCCCTTGAAAAAACATATTTTATTACCACCTCAGGGACTGCAGTTCATCTGCAACACACAAAGCTACTGACATGGCACTGGTGCTTCAAAATGCTTCACAATTCTGATATGTAGCTGGTCACTTAAAGCCACCACTCCTCATTCCGCACTAGTTGGTAAGAGCAGTTTTGAATTGGGGAAGACATCAGAGAGCAACTAAATAGTTACCTGCCTCCACACACTCTTTTTCTATCCTCCCTAATGAAAATGCTTTAACTCTACTGAGCACTGCACCAAAACATCGATGTCTTCAGATAATATAAATGTGAYCTTGTGGCCTATTTAGTAACTACAAACATCACAGGTTAATGAGTGTGTATCCTAACATGCACTGTGCACGCAGTACCACCAGGCACCAATGGCATTCACAAAATCACAACCATTGCCCGCTTAAAATACTCTAAAAAATGTGATTGAGGAAAAAAAAAAAATCAACAATTTGGTCCCCCTCAGTTCAAGACAGACACTGAATAACTGCAGAGAGCTCAACAGGGTGAACTGAGGGTTGAGGAACTTGACACACGGAAAGTTTGAAGGAAAGGGATTGGTACAACACAGAGAAGAGAAGCCTCAAGAGGGAGCTGATGAGTCTCCCCATACCCAAACCTGGCTGCAGAGAAGGTGGCTGCGCTCTTTTCACAGGTGAATGGGGACAAGGAGTAAGAGGCAAAGGGCACAACTTGCTTCAGGGTAAGTCTCTCTGGATACAAGGAAGTAACTCTTCTACTGTGCAAAAAGTTAAATATTGGAATGGGTTGCCCAGAGAAGCAGGGGGATCTCCCTTGAAATGAAATTCAATTTCTATTCATGAAATTCTCTTGAAATGAAATCCAAGATTCAGCTGAATAGGACCCTGAATAATCCAATCTGAGGCTCTGCTTTCAACACAAGGTTGAGCCCGATGAGCTCCAGGGGTCCCCTCCAGCCATGGCTTTTTTTTGTGATTTCATATTTTCATTTCTTGCAGCCTAGGAAAAGCTTCCTAGTCGAACCATCATTTCTCATCCCAGGTTTACCACCTATTTATGCTTTAATTTTCCCGATGTGTTCTTAACATTAAGGTTCCTTGCCAAACCAAATACCATCCCATCAAAAAGAGGAAAAAAAAGGTCAGTCATAATTGCTATGAAATTGTTTGCTTATCTAACTATGCACTTTGTTGTATGCATTCTTGTGGTGCTCAAGTGATCCAAGAAATGGAAACTGTTCTGGAGTTTGGGGGTTTTATTTAAGATACGGTTTATTGACCATGCATGCTGTGGGTTTTGTGCCTAGAATTGCAAAATAAAGCAATATAAATCTAGCTATGAACTAGTCACCTAAAGGCAGATAAACTTACAGAATACTCTAGATTCCTCCCACATCTTTCCTTCTGCTTCACCAAGTTTCCAGTAAAAAGAGTTCATTTCAATGGAGAACACTGACTATAATAATCCATACAGTAATAGACTACTTTAATCTGAATCTCCATTTTTATTTCTTCCCTCTGTGTGTTTGTGTATATTAACATATACCCATATGCACATAACATCCTGACAGTTCAGATTTCCCCAGCGTAAGAAGCAGTGTCTCCATGCAATTCTCAATGGGCAAACCTATACTTCCTGTGAATAGCAAGGGAGGGGAGAAGGTAAGAAAGGAAGAGTGAAAGAGAAGAGCACACCAAGTGACACATCCAGAGAAGGTACGAGAGCGCGTGACTAGCTGACCCAAACCCAGCAGCTCAGCCCTCCTGGCTCCCAAGGCATGCAGGCACGCTGCATCATGCAAGAATTCTTCCTTCGCGCCGCTGAGAATGCCCACAGCCAAATGCACACAACTGCAAATGCTACTCCCAACTAAGCTTTATTTTAGCTAGAAAYAGATACTTTAAGCACATACACATATTTTTCTAGGGTCCAAGGGTACCTACACATCAAACAACAAATAAAAGTATAAGCAATGTAAAGGGCACCCTGCTTGCTTCRTACAGACACCAGCATGCAGGATTTTATCAGGGTGCAGCCCTTATGTCAATTGTACAGGGAGCTACTATGTCACTTATATATTTTGGCAGAATATGAAATACAGAGAGCAATAATATTTAACTTTGAAATCATAAGATGAAAGGTTTTATTTTTATCAGTATCTGGATTTATTATGAACTAGAGAAAAAAATCATCACTTAATGAATCACATTTTATATTATTAATTTTGAAGTTATTAATTTTGAAATTTAGGCTTAAGATAAATGGAACCATTTAATTCTCAAGAATATGGAGCTAGAACACTCATGTTTTCAACTGTAAAATGTGTGAGAGAGAGTCAAAGCTTAGGGGAAAGGCAAGGAGGCTTTCAGGTGAAATTCAAATAATTATTSTGGCTTGACAAAACTAGCTGGGAAGAAATAGCTTTCAAGAGCACTCTGGAGAGCAAATGGCTATTATCTTTTAAGTACAAGACTCAATGCACATTCCAGCAAACTCCACAGACCCACCAGTAAAGTTCTTTGAACAGAGCTTACCTCAGGACAAGTTTATTTTTAATCCAATACACTATTTGTTCTTTGTTACACAGTAATTTTCTCATTTTAACATATTACTGACCACTGATTTCTAATTCCAGGCTGAAGTTGCAGACACTTCAAACACAATCACTAGAAAGTACTCTCTCCTTACCAAAGTCACATCAAAAAGTTAAGATAACTAAGCAAGTGTTACCAACCTCACGACTGTCATTGCTGCTTCCAAATGCAGTAGCTCTGACTTCTAATCCATCCATACATACGCAGTATGTAATCCATTAGTTGGGTTGCAGTCAGGGTAAAGCTACATCCTCTCCACCACGGGTGCTCTAGGAGCGGCCTCAGCACAAGGAGGCAGCAATACTGCAGGCTACAAACCACCAAACCAAGCACTAAATCCAATGCTGAAAGACTTAATAGGAAGCTGAGATTGCAGCTTGCAAGGAGATTGGGTCCTTCGCCCTCCCCGACAAAACTTCCCTTTCTGGGTAACCAAAAGGCTGCCCCATACTTGAGGCAGGCTGATCTTGAAGACATTGAGACCCTGTTCTCCAAGTAATGCAGTGAACATATCCAGGTAAGCAGCAGAACCATGATCTCCGGATATTAACTGCATCCGAGCTGACTTGCATCTCTTCCACCCCTTCATCCCAGTCTGGATCAACTGTGTAAAAATAAGCCTATGTAATACAGAGCAGGCTGCTGAACTGGACTCAAGTCAGTCACTCTTTCAATGGCTTCAACACTATAACATAAACACATAACAGCATATAGCATATATGCACTAACAGAATGACCTGTTTTTCCTTGGAGATATCCTGACATCACCAGTGGACCCAAGGCGTATCAACTCCCTTGTATCTTAATGAACAAAACTTGTTAAACCACTCAGCTGAGAGCCTACATGGACATCAGTAACGCTAAGAAAGCTTGTGGAAGAAGAGGTGTCATCCTGAAATCCTGGTAAACAGTTAAATGGATACAAAAAGGCAGTCAATAAAGGAAAGGGGCAAGTGACACATGGGAGCAGGAATAACTTACCCAGAGCTGACCACCACGCTTCCTCCAGCAAACAGCACTTACCCACGTGAGCCAAGAACCAGATCAAAACTGCAGAATCTGCCTTTTCTCTCCCAATTCAGAACAGGGTACAGGGAACTATTTAGATCAGAAGAAAATTTGAACTTAATTCTGAAGTAGGTATTTGTCAATATTATCTTACTGGTGAAGTATCTATGGAATGTCCTACTTATACATTTAAGTCTTAGAAATTTTTATGCTTCCTCTGCTTCACAAATAGTTTTGCAATATTACATCAGGAGCTGTGGTGAGAGGTGAGAAAGCATACAGGAGCTTTAATCAYGTCACATAGAGCCAAGCCAGACACTTCTCAATTTTTTCAGCAAACYTGGAAGTGTTTGCAGTCACAGCCACGCCAGCCTGAGCACTAGCAGCACCAAGAGGGGAGGTGCCCCGGCCCCCACTCGGCTCCCTTTGGCTTGCCCTGCGCAGGTGCAGCTTGAGCCCAGGCAGCTYGCTGCTCATGGAGAGGTTTTTCCCCAGGTTTAGGACACAGTTCCCTGAAAGCCGACACTGAAGTATTTGCTGCTGCAGGTATGTCCGTCTTCCTCAAGCCCTTGCTGTTATCCCTCAAAGGAATAACACTAGGGCACGGCAGCACTCGGCATCGAGGAGCTCCGCTTGACAGACCCTGTCCTCAGCCATCACACCTGGGCCTCTTGCAGCAGAGATGGAGCCTGTTTGCCTCTACTGGGAGAAACAGGATGGAAATGGGACCTTCTTCTCTCACTCTTTTTTTTTTTTTTTYCTGACAGGAATTCAACATCCAGTGCCCTTAATGAGATCATACTCATTTATTCGACTGGAATCATTTCATAATGATTCAAATCATGATATACTAAGCCCTGTCTGGTGCAGGAGTGAAATCCCATAAAATAGCTCAGAGAAGAATTCAGTGAATCGAAAGAAATATTAAAGTGAACTAAAACAATCCTGAGACAGCTGGATCATGAAAAAWTGTTCAGCTTGGAACATTTAAAGGTTAGAGCTCTATTACAGGTAAAAGAAAAAAAAGATCATACAGAGAGGGGAAAAAAAAGATTATTACAATAATAACCTAGTCCTCCCTTTATTTATTTCATTTTTATTGTAAAACCACCATTTTGCAGATGGTCAGAAGAATCACATTCCTCCCTACCCACTTCAGATGATTTTATATGAGCTATTTTAAATACACTTTTAACCCAACATCTGGATGAAAATAAGATGGACATTATTTTTAAATCTTCCTAAAGACAGATATTAGGAAATTTTTCTATAAAGAACATATTTCTAAGATGGTGCAGACAGCTGTCAAAGGCTGTGGTCTTGCACACCTCATGTTACAAATGGAAACCAGATGCCAAGAGAGTACTGCAAGCAAGCATAACGYGGCGCCACCTGCAACTGGACTGCTCTAACTCCATTTTTGCTGAGAARAGCATGGTTAACACTCTTCTAGTCACTGAAAAGTCTTCCATAAATTTATAATTTCAGTGGTTAATTAGTCTTGATGTTAAAATTCCACTGAATATTAAGTGTTAATGTTAAAACTAATATTTTTTTTTGGTCAGAAAAACGGTCAGACTTATATAGGCAAACTATAAAGGAACTATGTTCATTAAGGGAATGAATTTTTGTTCATGGATAACAAAAGTAACTTGCTTTTGGTTCTTAAGGCCTTTTTCTGGTCTTAAAAGTCTCCAYCATAGTCAATGTCAACAAATGGAAGAACTCTTCAGCCAGCTTCTCTAATATTCTTTTCTGTAAAACATCATCAGTGTTTGCAACTGATGGAAGAGCTTGAAAATTATCCAGTATTAATAGGTAAAATTCCACATTTCTGGAGGAAAAAATAATTTATCATATGGTTTGACTATCTTTTTGCCTTTTCTTCCTCTCTTCAGGCACTAAACATAAATATTTATTGAATTCTTCAGGTTTTCCTGACTTATTGGGGGAAATTYTTCTGTTTGTGTCTAGACATAGGCTAACATTGTTAGGATTTCTTTTATTTCTCCGCACATTACTGGCCTAATATCTGCCCCATTAAAGGAAGGAAAAAGAAAACCATACCAGCTGTTCTGGCCACAAGGTTCTTCCTATTTTGCCCTCCTCCCCTGGTCAGTCTGCATAGCAGCTAACACAGCTAGTTCCTTAGCCGATACGGACTCATCATCATCATTATCCTGCTCCATTTGTTTTCCAAAATGTTTCTTGTCAAACACAAGTATTCAACAGGGCTTTCCGCTTCCTCTCTGAGGCGGCTGCTTTCCTACATCAGCACAATCATTTCCTCTTTTTTGGATAAGAGATTTTTTCAATTTGTGAATTTGTGGAGGATTTTTAAATTTTACTCTGTTTTTTATTTTACTCTATTTTAATTTTCAATGTCATAACTTAACTTGATCCTTTACCTAAAGCACCATTAACTGTGACTTTTTTTCCCTTTTATCCATCAATACTTAATAAAAAATTCAATGCACTGATCATTAACTACAACTTTTTTAAAACGTCAGAGCCATTTTAGTACTGAGAACACGAGAAATGCAGAATTAATCCCTCCATTGAAGTCCCCGCAATAGCAAAATATTTTGGCACCCAGATGTTATAGGTAGTTTACACTGCCTCACATTGTCCCTACTGTGATTTTGTGTTATACATGCTCAAAAAAGTTTGACATTGAGAGGGTTTTCAGGAACAAATCCCATATAAGTAGTTAACCRGTGCTAATATGTTCATTTCGGCAGTGATCCAAGAGGAAAGAAAATGCTCTGGCCATAAAACACACTCTGTAAATAGAAGCATATTGTTTGGKTTTTGAATTAACCAATTCAAAAATCRTTTTGAATTTGTAATTWAAAAAAAAGAAAAACAAAACCTTAGACCTAGCTGCAGGTGTTTGTATCCTGCACCGTTCATYATCTGACATGTTTTATAATTAGGTCTCTTCTAGTTCTCTATAACATACCACTGAAGCACAGACCTTACTGTGATAAGCACAAATGTTATCAAAATGTTATTTCTTTATCTATTATCTTTATCACCTTTTCTCTTCTGTCTTTATTCGATATTACTTAACTGCCTTTGTTTATAGACACTTGTGTAAATTTTGAAAATGTCAATTGTCTTTTGTGTATAATATAGATCAATTATATTGGTGCAGAGAGGAGGACAATATCTTCTCTATCCTAAGCAGAAGTAACGTACATAAAACAAATTTTTAGTAATAGTTTCTCCTACTTTCATACAGACCTGACTACGAATTTAAATTCTAGTATATGAGTTTAGTTTTTCACTTTCATAGGTCTAGGTAATCACTTTAAAAGTCCACACTCGAGGAAAACATGGCTTTCCACACAAAGCCTTTCTGCAGCCTCTGTATCAAATCCCATCCTCTCACCAATTAGTAAAAGAAGGTGCATTCTAATCAACAGAGGAGAGCCAAACATAAAATGCATATTTATATTGCCATTCCAAAAGTTGGCAAGTGAACGGAGAGACGAGCTCACCTTCCCCAGAATTATTAGCAGTCTTTTCACACCAATAATTTGCTGCGGTTGGAAAGAAAAAAATAAATGTAAGGATAACTTCTCTTTCATTTCTCACTTCCTGCTTAAGAAAAAAATAAACCTATGCATTAACACATTTTGGACATTCAGCCTCTCTGCATTCCTTACCGGCATCAGARAGATCACTGCCAAAATGATGAGACAACCAAGCAGTCAAATGTGCCACCATGCTTGAAAATCTGTGCGGTCAGCAAACTCCGGCATACGAAAAGGCTGACCTTTACCACCTTCTTTTACTTTATTTTTAAAGAAAGGTTAATTTGCAGATCTGTTAGCTCACACAAAAATAGATTTAATGAGGTCTTTAATGGTTCAGGATGAGATGTTGATTTACGGGTTGCCACCAAGAGGTGCCGAACAKAGGGGATTAACTTGTTAAGTCGGACAACGTCAAACAGGTTTAAGTTGGATGAAATGGCATGAAAGAAGCCAGCTGAAAGGCTGYAGATTGTTTTACAATGCCTTTTCACAACACGTTATTCACTAATAATAATTTTAATGATGGAAAAATACATTATTTACGCATGGGAGATGATATCTAAACGTTCTATCACTAGATAAAAATAGTAAGGGTGTTTTTCATTCTTAGCTTTTATGCTCTAGCATTTATTAAATTGCGGTACAGAAAGCAAATCTTATTTCCTGATAAAGATCAGCGGGACGACACTAACAATAATTATCAAGTAACCAATCTGGGTGTGTTTATGGTGATGAGATGATAATACCCGTCTGCAACTTGCCTCAGTTCTGAAGCACCCGGGGATGCTCTTGTTTGCAGACACCAGAGCAAAGCGGCACGATTTCAAGCATTTACTAGGGGCTGCACGGGGCTCCCTCCCTTCCATTTGCAGCTGGAGAAACGCGGCGGGAGGAAGCCACAGAAATGRTCCCGCATCCGCTTGCTGCCTGCAGAACGTCAGGAGCTCTCCTAAAAGGAAACGGGGTCAATTCTTCCCTCTCTACTCCAGCCCAGATGCCTTCAGCAACCAGGGACAGCAGGAACGCCTCGCATAAAAGGGGAGCTAAGTGCAAGGATCATCAGCCGTAATGAGAGCACAGATCTCGAGTGGAAATCTGTGCTTTTAAGGAACTGCAGGTACTTCAGCTACAAGCAATTTGATTGGGTTCATGAAGGAGAAAGATTAACTAGGTGCAGATAGGCCTATAAAATTAGATGATAAAAAGGTGCAGCGGGGCCTGGCCCCCTACTAATCAATTTACATGCTAAGTAGTTCAGATATTAAATCTCAGGTACAATAAAATAAATGTGTGAACAGCCAATTAGTCAGGAGGAAAAAAAAAAAAAAAAAAACATGCTGCAGACTGACTTGGAGCAGGGGAGACGTTGATTTCACACAGAGGAYGGGAGACATTGATTCCACACAGAGGATGGGAGATGTTGATTTCACACAGTGTACACACACCTCCGGCTCCTGACACCGAGCTGGAACTGAAGATGCTAAAAGACGCCTTATGAGTTCTTTTAAGATCAAATGAAACTTCATTTAACTCAAWACAGACTTTGTTCATATAGCTTGTGAAAAAGCACTTTAGCACAATTTTGCACTACCTTTAAGTGCTTTTAAACTGCTGCGAAGGGGATTTCTGTTTGGACCATGCTTCAAAACTCCAAATTCCCTCCTCGTGCTCTATGTAGTCTGTCAACACACACTTCTGTTCAGACCTATTATGAATTACAGGCATGCGTATCTTGGGCCATCCCTTTAAAGTTTAAGGCACAATTCCTTCAGGTAAATTCAGTCATGAACATGAAAGATATTAGCAGCACACTGGGCCCTAATGCTCACTGCCTAACACTAGGGCAAGCAGAAACTGAGCACGATGCGAAGGCAACGCGTTGCCTATCGGAAAGAAACACTGCAGAGCTTTCGGTAGGACAGAATTGCACATTAGCACACACTGATTTCTAGGAATACAGCATAATTTTCTGGAGTGATGGASCAAAGTACTAAATTCTACTTACTGTAATGTAAACTTCCTGCACCCTAGCTATCCAGAATACACGGAATCATAGAATCTTTATGACTGGAAAATACCTTCAATATCRAGTCCAACCCTCAACACCATCCCTGCTAAACCATGTCACAAAGCACCTCATCTACACGTTTCTTGAACACTGCCAGGGATGGGGACTCCATCTCTTCCCTGGGCACTCCCCTTATAAGAACATCCCACATAACAAAGTGATGGAAGAGATCAACTGAGAAACAACCTCTCCTCTAAGGTAGGTCAGCACCACCTCAGCAAAACCTACTGGAAGGTGAATTTTTCCATTGCCACTCAGGGGTCAGCGTTGCCTCTCACCAGTAAACATCACCAACATCTAATGAATGCAACCTGTGTACCACAATTAACATTTCCCCTAGCTGATAACACCACATATGCAACTCACAGTCTCGACACTGCTTTTGCAYTGTGATGTAAAACTTGCAATATTACATGCTTCCACAGGAGATGCTGGGCCACCTGAGAACACACTTCTATTGTGATCTTTGAAAACAAAATCTACAGGGGTACAAGAACGCAAGTCACATCACACTGCAGGCAAGCGGTATGTTTTTTCCAGGCATGACAAAACTACTCTGAGTACTGAGTTGTATATTGGCTAAACTCACAAAATACTTGACACCACTGCAGAAAGCGGCACAAAAGCAGTTAAAAACCACCTCTGCATCCTGCATTTCAATAGCTAGCTTTCTTGCAACCCAACACCACCTTTTTCTCCATATATGACAACAAACAACCCACTGACARCTTAAATACTAAACAAAACCAAAATTCTAGTTGCCTGCTCTCAAGTTTCAGCCTAGTCTCACATATTGAGGGTGGAGTTTTAAAAGATACATTTCTTCATTGATCTAATCTTCTAAGACTGAATTTGTTTATTTTTAAACCTCTGAAAAGGTAGCATTTCTACAGAACCTACTGCTAGAGCACTTTTCACCAGGGTCCTGGAAGTGAGCTGAGCAGTCCAGATTGAATTTTTAAGTGAAGAAAACTGATTTACTCACCAAGCGGTGAGAAATATCCTCATATGAGGTTTCAAAATGCTTTAACAAAGTGACACAGAAACAGGTGAGAAGTTTACAGACAAGCTAACTATGAGGGGGAAAAAAGAACACAGTACTGTTTTATAGTCGACTGAGAATGGCATCTTTCAAGACGCCTTCAAGAACACTGGCACAGGGAAGAGGAGAAATATAAACAAACAGGAACCACCCCCACTACCCAAACCCCACTATATTCACTCATCATTGTGTTCAATATCTGTAAAATCTGCTCATGTCACTACCATACTATATATATACAATAATTATGCAAACATTTTGAGGGAAAAACCTAAGCTCTTACATTCCTCGTATTAAGAATGAGAGCTACATAACAGAGAGGGCAGGGGAGACACTACACAGACAAGCAATGGCTCATCTTAAATCATGAGAGGCAAACATGCACCACTCCTAGAACAAATGGAGTCTAGAGAACATCCGTTTAGCAATAAAGAAATTCATACGGGGCAAGGAAATCTCACATTTTCGTTATAAACCATGTACCTATATATAATAAATGTAACAACAACAACAACTTACCGAAGGCTTTTTTCTTCCATTTTGCTTGTATTCTGATGACTAAAGGCCAGATGATTTTTTTCAAGCTACCAAGGTGTAAGTCTCAGAGACGGTATGTGTAGTTTCCAGTCCTTTCTTTATTTACAGAGCCTTGAGAATTTTCTAGTGATGACAAAGATCCCTGCACAGCAAATTTAATCCTGCCAAGCTTGATTTTCTTTATTACCTTTGCCAAGTCCCTTAAAAGTAGTCTGTATCCCATAATTGCAAACCACAGACTGTAGAGTGGACTAAGCAGTCCTGAGGGGTATAGTCTAGGAAGAGCTGAACTAAGGAAGAAAGTCTGGCYTGTTTTTATTATACTTGACTTTCAGAAAAGAAGAATGAAAAGAAAACCAGCCCTAAGACAGGCACTAAGCAGCTCGGGGAGCGTTGAGGAGGAGCCCGGCCCAACCCTGTGTAATTGCACCAGGGAACACGCTGGGAAGCCGCCCCGGCAGGGGATGAAGCTTGCCTGGTCCTCACATCCCTCCAGCTTYGTTAGCATCCAGCAGCTTCCCCGCGTAAAGCTGCATTATGGAGCACCTTGCTCCTCCGGCGAGCTTTATGGGACGTAGTCTTTGCCGCACTAAAAAAGACAAAGGGTTCTCACTTCGCGGGGATGCGCCTGGTGCTTTCTACCACTCTGACAACACAAAGCAACCATAAATCTATTTAAACAACTAGTTTTACCGGGCTGCTGGCAGCTGAGCGTCCCAGAATGCTCAGTAAAACTGCACTCTGTGCTGCGAATAATTCCAGCACCGCAGAAGGGAAAGAATTTGTTTTCTACCTGCTGTTTAAATTCACTTTCTACAAAGTCTACTTTCGAGTCTGTGAGCGTAGCACATAAAAGCCCTCAGTAACAGCTAAGGCGTCCGGCTTAGCTCTTATGCCATTTTAGAAACACACATTAATTTGCAATTCCTAGTTTGGATATCCTATTAATGTGCAAAACAAGCTGTGATATGCTATGAACCATTTCCCACTTGTTCCCACATTCAGCTCTATGCACCAGTCACAAAGAAATACTACAGAAAGCACAAACTGAAGTATTTGACATACCAAAGATACCAAAGCCTACTGCATACTTGCCCAAGTTTGCAGCTGAAGTGTGTGACAAGGTAAGAAACCAGAGAGGACCTGCACGTTAGAGCAATCGGGGGCCTTTAGGAAGAGATGCACAACACGCACACGTAACTACACACCTACTCACGCACACCAGCTGTCCTTATTTTGGAGGCATGTCATCCTGCTTTCAGTGAAGTATCAGCAGTTATTCTCTAGACTCTTAAACAACAACAAAAATAGCTGTCTTACATCCTGTCTTGTAAAGATACTAAGGAGGAAATAAAAAAATAAGTGTGTTTAAGGCAAAACTCAGGTATTTGAAGAAAACGTGAACTATTTTTAGTCTCTTGCTAGATGGTAACAAACCATGGAAAATACATGGGATGCACAGAAACAGTTAGCTTGTCCCTATCAAAACCTTGTGTCCCTTGTGACATTCCTCAAAGAGACTTCTTCCTTTGCCATCTGGCAGCTGCCTCGTGACCTCCTTCCTCGCTGTGTTCCCACTGCCTGCGCTCCCCGTACGACACGGCTCAGACGGCCCCTTCGCTCACGGCACATCTCAACGAGGTCTCTTCCGCAGGACGACAATCAGGTACYGCTGCCGCACGCAGGAGCCGCCTCTGCCTCTGCTCCCGCCCTCGTCCCACAGGCCGGGAGCACCCCAGGCAGAGGAASGGGCACTCAGACCCGTCAAACCGGCCGCTCTCCAAAGCGTACCTCACGTCCTACCTGTTCTTCACTAGSAGATGCTACTGATGGTTTATGTTTCCCAAATGCTAAAGCATTTGCAGGTAGCCAGCGCTGCGAGCAGGCTCCGCACTCCGGGAAACTGGGCTCTACCTGTCTACGCCACTTGGAGCCGCAGAGAAGAACCTYGCACAGCCGCATCCTTGCCAGCTCGGGGGCAGCGCTCTGCTCCAGCCACACGCACAGGACCTCCTTAATGAGGCAGCAGGCCCTTCCAAACGCCAGCAGGAACATTCTACAACAGCTATATTATTATGTTTTAGCCTAAAACATACTCGGATTCCTTTTACTTAGGCTATGAAAGAATGTCAACCTGGTCTTTGTAAATGAACCCGTGTAGTTTACTGTGACAATCCCACCCTTGATTGATCGACCTCWAGATCTGTGATGTATTTCACTGGCTTGAGACTCGCCACCTTTTCAGAGGAAGGCATGATACACAGCTTGTGTAAGAGCTGCATGCAGGGAAACAAAGTTCCTGAAGTTTCAAAGATACTTTTCCACTGGTAATAATAAGACCGGAAAAATCTTAGAAGACATGGCAGAAAATTTCAGAGTTTTCTCCCTCTGCCTATACCCTTTCCCTATATTTTTGTCACTATAYCCACTAAGCTTCATTGAAAACTTTACAATGAGACTTTCCCCTAAGAAAAAAATATTCTGCTCCCAGTATCTATAGTAGCCGTGTCTATCCTCCCCCTGCGCTGATGTTTACAGAACCTACCAGAGATTCGAGACTGCCCTTGCAGAGAAGAGCTACTGGACTCCACGATGAAGGTATGTGCAGCTTACAGAAGCATCTGCTGTAAGCTGCACATGCCCCTCTGCCTTGGAGACACTAACTCAAAATGCCTTCAAGCACTAACAAGCAAACAAGACGCCACCGCTCTGCCTTGGGAAATAGCAGGTTTCATTTCTTTTTGATCATTTTTGTTAGTCTGCAAGCATGGCATTGTGCAGACTAGAAGAACCGTGCAGTTTGGTAAAGAGCAGAATATCAGTCACGAGGCTTCTGGTGAGGTACGCTGGAGCCCTACCCGCGGCCCACCACAGCGCTGCCGCGCTGGGGTTATCTAACCGGCCGTGTCTGCCGCTGCACGGAGCTGAATCTGCCAAATTAAAGCTTCACGGGCTGCTGAGCTCTCTGCAGGGGGCTTGGTCCTTGACACAGCTGCACACCACTGACACACAAACGCTTCAGGCTAAGGAAAACCACCCTTCTTAGTCCTCTTGAGAAGAAATCTGGTGAGTTTGAATTGCCAGGTACGGGCAACATGGATGTACTTCCAACGGCGCGTGAGCAAGACACGCGGGGACTAAGGCTATTTTAGGACCTTCTCCTCTGTGCTCTGATTTCACATTCTATTGCCTTGAGGTGGGAGTATCCTCTCCTCTCCCACAGATAAAATGTGGGATCCTCCGTGATGAGGAGCTTCTCTTTCCCCCGAGCTTCTCCCTCCATCGAGCAGGCCGTGCAGCCATAGGATTGCACTGCCCTTGGGAAACAGCTTTTCCTTTGTGGTGATTAAGCTGCTCACGGACAGCTCTGCAGCTTGTGATGGTGCCTGTTCTCATCATACAGCACTGAATATGTGAGGCTTGGATCACAGAGGTAATTCAAGCACTAGTGATCTTCTAACAAGCTTTACTAATAAAACCCAAGCTTCCTTTAGAGTGCTTTACGCTCCGGAAGAATTGCTTGAAGAATTTCTGTGTCTGAAGTTGAATCTCTCTATCAGATCACAGATGTTTTCTTTATTAYTTAACTCTCAGATTTACTAAGAGACATTTTATGTCACAATAATGAATGTAATTTATGACTGAACACATTCAAATCCTAGACCTTTCCTGTACAAACAGTTTTCTAGTTAATATTAATGCTTTAAAATAGATAATAACAAACTAGATGTTATAGTAACTGAAAGATATGTTATGCCCAAAGAAATAGGATTTAGGAACTAAGACTAGGAAATAAAAATATGAAGTATAATTGAGTGAAAAAAACCCATCAATATGATCTCACAGTTCAAACACAGCTCCTAGAAATACTGGACTTCAAAGCTATCCTGATTAAGAAATGTCAGATGTATGAGACGAAACAGTTTGGAAGTTTTCAGCATTATAGAAAACCACTTGCATGGCAAAGATTGGCTTTGCATCAATAATTTAAAATTGAAGACTTCTGGCCAAAGTCTGTACTCTGGTTTGAAGATTATAAAGCATGAATAAAAGAGATTTCCARGAGCTGAAATCAAACACATTTTTCACTAGAGAGTCCTCAGTTATCTAAACCCAAATAATATGTACAACATTAAATCTGCGTGGTTGTAAAATCTGATTTTAGTCTCTTACAGAAAACACTGCAATCTTGTCCCATGGGGAAAATAATAAAATAAAATTATGTTGATCATTTATAAACGACCTTTGCATTCACAAAAACCTAGGGGGTCTCAGAGGAATCCTGCAATAAACTTGCACATGAGTTTATCTACAATCCATCACCAGGAGAAAAACTGAACTAAAGCCCTCCGAGCTGAGAGGAGAGATTTCCTAATCTCTCCCAAGTCGAGTGGAGCAGAAGCTCTGCTGCAATATTGGCCTCCACAGAAGAGCAAGCTGCCCGTCATGGGTCACGAGCGCGTCCTATCAATGGAGCTGCCCGGCTTGCGTTGCKGCGTATCAGAAGCCAAATCTCCAGGCCAACCGTGCCTTCCACCGTCAAAGTAGCACCTCACATTTAATGCCAGTCTAACAGACAGAAATGCAGCGCAATGACTAATAAGGCTCATGAGGGTCTCAATTTTACCACACCTCAAAAAAAAAAAAAAAAAAAAAAAAATCCAGAATAGAGAAAATGAGCAGACAGATTTAAAGCACCTAACCAGAAAAATTTCCATTACAATAAACATCTATTTTTCAATATAGAAAATAATTCTAGCTCACTTTTCATCTAATTGGTGACTGCACCACCCTGTAGATTTAAGACATAACTTTTTTTTTTCCATCCTTACTGTCTTACCTGTAAGTCCAGAAAAAATAATTCATCAAAATTCTTCTCAAAAAGAGTATTTGACGATAATTTATGGACTCTACACCATGACTTCTGTGCATCAACTTATCTGCAGCCTGCCTCACAGCAATGCACACGGTTATGGAAGCATGAGTAGATCAGCTATCTAAGGAGCTCCTCACGCAGGGCCTAAATGTATCACAAGATACTTCCCCTGCTTCCAAAATTATTTCAAACACAAGCACAAAACTTCCTTTTTAATTACAACCCTTTCTGCAGTTGATTCTCATGTGTAACCATCTGTGGGATCAAAAGAAATCACACATAATGAGAGGTGTATAGTATGAACAATAAATTTATAGCATGAATATTGTTACAGAGTCTTGGTCCCCAAAAAAGATCTGCTAATATTTTAGGTTGACCTTGACCATTCTATAATGTCAACAGCAGCCAAACGAATTAACTAACACATTTATTTGACACAGGCAAGAACTTCAGCTAAGGAAGAAAATGTCTATAACTTCATGTGCTAGGACACATAAAGTTAAGACATAATTTGTTAGGACAAATTAGGACATATATATATCTGTGTATATGTATGTATACACACACACGTGCATATACACACACTATATATATATTTTAAGTCTACATTTAAAATCATTTGGGATTTTAGTTACAAATCTGTAAAGATAATCCCTTCACTTGTGACCAGACTCAGAGGAAAAAGACCAGCAATGTTTCAAACTATTTAAGACAACTATTCACATCCATGTAAAAATTACATTTTTAAACATGCATATGATCAGCCATAGAAAATTTCACAATCCATTTCTCAGCAAAAAGCCATGATCAAGCAAGCTTTCATTATACTGGCACTACAAATAAACAAACACATTAGCAATTTAAAACAAACCTTGAAAGGTCTTGTGTACAACAAAAATGTCTTACTGGCATTAGGAAAAAAATATTGAACATCAATAAGCTTCAATTCTCATTCACTTCATTCAATGCATATTTTAGGTACAACTGTATTCAGGTGGTCAGCACAGGGAATCTCTTAGATGAAGAAAGTGCAAAGGAGGAAATATTCTCTTTAGCAAGACTGAGTATTTTCAGACATGAGCACATTAACAGTGGCTGCATATATGGACTAACCATATCCAGATGAGATTTTGGCAGCCACACAAGCAACCAGAATTCATACAACCTAACATTTATATAAGTGCAATATGGTGAAGAGCATTATTTAAAAAATGGCCTGGTATATATTTCCCATACTTTTTAAAAGCACAGCACACTACACGGTTGCAAATAAACTGGTTAACCTAAAGGGCTGCGTATGAGCCTTAGAGACAGCCCTGTCCTAACATCTCCTGTTGGCTGGTTTCATTATGCTCATCTCTTTGACAAGCTGGTAACTTCTATTCCAAAAAGTTCACCGGGGTATGCTTTCCTTGTAGACTAAACCCTGAGCAGGCTAATGCCAGCACCCCCCTTACACCTTTAATGTGGCACAAGGGCAATGCAGAACCAAGCACACACAAAGAACGCATGCGGAAGCACATCTCGTATTTTCATGGAGCAGTCACACCGCGCCGCTCCGGGGGGGCTGCTCCTAACCTCCTCAAGCAGGAGCGTTCGTCCTCGCACAAACACATTTGAATCAGATGCGGGAAGTGATCCGGACTTCTCCGTACCCTGGACGACTGCCTGAACTACTGGGAAGCCCTTGGACTCCAGCAGTCTCCAGGAGATGCAATAGCCTGGTTCAAATAATTTTGGAAGAGATCAGCTCTTTTACCTATATACACACATAAACATAGATATATGTGCATGTATGTGTGTATATGTGCTCACATCTACTACCTATACACATGTATATGTATGTGTATATTTAAAGCGATATACATACATAATACGTATGCAAGAACCTATGCATAGGTTCTATAACGTATGTATTTAGATCCTGGGAAATCCCTTGTGACAGCACAGCACACAAGACGTTTCTTTCTGCTAATTCTGCAAGCAAACGCAGCCATGGTTTGAGCACTCAGTGCAAGGGAGAGGGTCCTTTATTATAATTTGAATGTTCAGGTGTCTTTCTGCATCCCAAGGTCCAAGTTCCTTTTAGGATATTATTTCTGCAACATATCCTACTTTGGCACTTGCTGTTGCCTAAATGAATGACTTCCTCAAGAAGTGTATGGCTTTTATGACTATCAGTACAACACATCTGCACAGGAAATGCAATCCACTCTTAGGAAGTAAGGCACATAAGCTACGGTTTTAAATTCCACCAAATGACACTGTGTCCACAAGTGAGCTGTAGCACCGAGACTGGATCTCACTCTTGACTCAACTCAGGTGTTACGGATAACATTTAATCATTAAAAGCATTTCCAAAGCAAAACTACATTTTTTACCTTGGGAGGTACTTCTCTCTGAAAGTAATTTTGAATTCTGGAAGCTTTGTCTAATATTGGAGGACATATTTTAAGAAACTTCCAAAACATACAAAAATACAATGTCAGTTCAGAAACCTCATATATATATATATATATATATATATATATATACACACACACACATATATAATATATGCTCTCTTTACATGCTGTAGGAGACCCTGCGTGTGCAGGGGGGTTGGACTAGATGACCTCTAGAGGTCCCTTCCAACCTTAAGCATTCTATGATATGTATGTATCACTAAAGCTAAGAATGGGTAATGAACTTACTTCCTTACCTTTGCTCGTTTGCATTACCATCTCAATCCTATTTACAAAACACGCAAAACTATGTGTATATTTCAACAGCTGTTCCACTTTGTACATTCTAGAAAGATATGCAACACTTGGGAAACACGGGACATATTTAAACGCTTTATACAGGCAATAATAACTAAAGGTGAAAGTGTTCTTGGTGTTTCCAGCAACGCAGATGATCCTTAGAGCACCTACACCTGCTTGCTCATGGCAGGAGACAGCAGTGAAGAGCAGCAGGGTAGGACCTTGCGGAGAGCTCCGGAGTGGCGCGGAGCAGGGCTGGGAGGGACATCRGGAGCACTGTAGCACCATCCCTACTGACCAGTGTAACACGAGGGCACACAGGGACCCCACCAGACACTACGGTCTGGTGCCTGCATAAGGATCCTCTCTGCTTGTCCCCTTCTTACAGACCAGCTTGGCATGCAGGCCATGAATTTCAGTCCAAAATTTAGAATTTTCCTCACGGAGATTTTAATGGGTTTACTTCAAATAGGGATCTTTTCTGCAGAGGGTTCAATGCCACGTTTCCCCTCCTAGAATTCTTAGTATATGCCAAGCATTTATCCATTTGTTTCAGAAGTGTCATATCAGGGATAAATCAATGTGTTAAGAATTGCCTGATAATGTTGTTGTGGGATTAATCTTACAGAATAGATCATCAGCACGATTACCTTTGGCATCCTGTGTGCACATCGTTCCATTTTAAGCATGGAAAGCCTTCTAATGCCAAAGTATAAGAGCCATATATTGAATGATCTGCCACCATTCAATATTTAATCCTGCAATTGAAGCCACTAAAGGGATACAGCAAAGTAACAAGATGAATGAATTGTGACCTTAAACTTGCAAAAAGACAACCCAAACAATTTATCTTTCTGGCCTGCAGTGCATCCTATGGCCAATACTCTTATCACTCCTCAGTTTGGGATCTGTAGATTGATCAATGCCACATTAGCAAAGTACCTGAGATGCCGGCTTGGGAATTCAGGCAATCCACTGCATATGCTTTAAGAATATTCTGGATCAATCTGGCTTATCCGTAGCCAAAAATAAAGACTCCCTAATGAAAAATCAATTCCATTTTCACAACTGCATTTCTAAACAACACCGGCAAGGTGAACAGAAATACAGCTCTTCCTAATCAACTAAACACAAATAAGATACTCTGAAAGTCACTTCAAGTCCCCCAAAACGTCAGATGGATGCAATTTTAAGACTTGCTAAGAGGCACTTTTGCAATTTAATCTTCAAAGACAAATATTGCTTATTCCTCACAGAAGAAAAACATATCAATATAATCAGCACACAGGGATGCTAAAGACTGTTAGGACTCAAGGCCCTTAAGACACCAGCATCCACAGACTCAAGCAGAGCTGAGTCTGTCCGGGGATTGTCTGTTCCTCATATCCTTCCATCAGGACCGAACGCATTTGCAAGGGGCACACCAGGGTCCAGGCGGCAGTCAGAGCTACACGATGGGACTTTCCCTAAGCACGTAAGCTAGCAAGTTTTCCATGATGCACAGAGGGGAGGAAGGTGCAAAGAAAATAAGCGATACTGAGAAGTACCTACTCTGCTGCTAAGGCTGCAAATTAGAGAGAAATGGAGAGCCACGCCTGTTTGTGAGGGCAACCTTAGGTCTGTTTATTCCACAGGCACTCACGTGCACTGGAAGTCAGCATCCTTACTTAGGAAGGACATTTGTCTTGACTGAGCATTTTGCTATTATTAATAATCTTTCAATAGTACTAATAAAACWTAAATTCTAGTCAATTGTGCCAAAGAAACATTCTGGTATGTCTTAATATTAAAACCAGCCACAACCCCCCTGATGCTTGTAAATTACTGCAAATAATACAACCACCCTATTTCAGTAAAAGGTAAAAACAGGAAATCCTAAAAAAAAGGAAAGAAAAAAAACAAGAATCTTAAAAAGGGCTCCTAAATTTGTGAATTTATAAACATATTTTTCTTCTCATAATTCTTCTTGAACACTGAATTAAATAGAATTTTTATCCAGAACTGATGTGATATGAGTAAGTCAAATGGCCTAAAGGGGGCTGCACCTGGCTGATTAAAATGAAATTTTTAATTCTTTTTCATGAGTGAAGTTCAATTTGTGCCCTGTTACAGATCAATGGATCAGAAATGAATGGAATTAAGCAAGCATGTATCACAGGAGAATGTTATTAAAAATGAGGAAACAAGAACAACTTCTTTAGTTTATAGTACCGTGACGCTGCTACATGAATAAGAATAAACCAAATTATGTTGCTTAGTGTATCCTGAGCACTCCTACAAGAGACAACAGGAATTGTGTACGTCGGCATATGCAGGCACAACATTTCTGATCAAAGTCTTCCTGTAYTCCTATCCGAATAACACAGTGAAGGTATACTAGTCAATGCACATAATAATGGATTTTATTTTAATGAATGCAGAAGTGCTTCATTTTTAGTACTTATCATTGCAGGTCATGTAAYAAACTGAAGAAAAATCTGTTTCTTAAAGAAATGCATTATATGTTTCTATTAAATTTTAAGTATAACATCACATCTCTAAGAATCGCAAGTAAGTGAGAGTGTTGTATTAAGAGGTTTCCTATCTGTAAAGCTAGCAGAGTACCAGCTGCATTCAGAAAAAAAAAATACAGGCATATTTAGAACTGTGCTCTAAAACCTATTAATGTAGCGGAGACTTCCTGAATAAAATGAGATTCAAATCAGAACCCTAACAAAGGAAAGCATAGGAATCTGTTCCTTAAATTTAGAGGAGTTTAAGTTAGCATTTTTGTGCATCAGGAAAGACATCGGAAAGACACATTTTGTTTAATAAGACAGAAACAAAAAGTATATTCAGAAAAAAAAAAAGTACATCCCTTTTGTTTTTAAGCTACATTTGAGAGTAATGACTCGCTATATCCACCCTTCTTCTCTGTCTGAGCATTATCCTGGGAAGTTAATCCYCAGGCAGCTTCTTCTCTAGTTCACATTCTCTAGTGCACATCTGCRTTTTAATGTGGCCCATTCAAACCCGAGAAGTTGAGTAACCTCCACCTTCCTTGTAAGTCTCAACACAAAAGGTGTCTCAAGTTAAAGCTATTTTTAGCTTTCGAGAGAAATAAGCTCTTCATCACTGTGTGACCCAGCTTATATTTGGCTTTGCAGATGTATAGTAGTGCAACCTGCGCTGGTAAGGTGGSATCTCTTGCAGTCATGTTTATGCCAATAATTTTAGAAATATATTAACAAAAAATTGCCCTGTCTTGTAAGGTTCACTCATATAAAAATAGATTGTTAAGTTTTGAATATGAAGAACAAGTATTAATGAATTATGATCTCTTTTTCAAGTTTTCTATTTTCAGTTTGGTGCTGGGCAATCATAAAACCAGTCAGTTTTTGGAAAATGAGGAAACCCTCACAGATACAAGCAGAGTTTAAAAACGTCACTTTTGAAGCTGCATTGCTAATCTCTGTTAGTTGTGCTTCAGTAATTCCACACTAATAATTTGCTGACTTTACAAAGAAGAAAAATTCAATGGTAGGCRTCACCGCTATAAACTCATCCTAGCTATGGATCTAAAATAAACCTGTTCTTAAGTTGCATCAGAGCAATGCCACTGTGAACATCTTTGAGAAAAGCAAAGGAGRAAGAAGTTCTGAGGTGTACTTAAAAGTCACCTAATTTGGTTGATTTAGAAGTGAGACCAGTGCACAATTACTGACTTAAAGCTATGTTAACTCTGCAGCACCAATGCATGTATAAGTGGCTGTTTTCATTACCAAACAAAACTCCTGAGCATCCCAGCAGCTCACTGAAAATGGTCAATTCCATAAAGTTTCTTTTCCTATCAAAGGCATACATCAAGCCCCAGCTGGAAAACCCAAGCCCGGTTCAAGGAAACTTGCAGTATCTCCCAGATGTAAGACTGGCTTTTCTTGATTAATCTAAGGGAAATAACATACTATTCTCTACATTAAGAACCAGTTATTAATCAGTTATGCATTACTATCAGGTTGATCTACTCTATTTCGGGTATCTACTCTGACAGCTCTCACAATGTTCTCAGTCTCCTCTGTGTGATGCTGAACATACGAAAAATATTTCAGGTTATCATACTCTGACACTCAAATAAAAATCTAGGAGCACCTGGACAGCTGAGCAGCTACGTGCCCCGATCACAGCCTGCAGAGGGGCACTGATGCCCACCTCAATCATGAAGGTCCTTCCACCCACCRCAGCAGCAGTTCAAAACCCCAATCACAGCAGAATTGGCTTCTATTGATTTATTCTGCCACACCGTTTACCGCATATTGGCAGATATTCTTTGGCTGATTTGYACAAAACTATAAACCTCATTTCTTGGGTTCCTTCTGCAGGAGGAATCACCTTCTTGCTTCCTGAYAGCCACTAGTCCCACCACGGGCTATAAATGCAGCCTTGACAGTGACCAAGAGAAGAGATACTGAATATTATTACATAAGATCCCAGATGGCAATCTTCTCTGTGCAAATGGACAAAAAATGAGATGATTGTATTTAAAGGCTGTCTCTGATGCATCTGTCCAAATTAGTATTTTATTGCTAAATTAAAGGAGCATCCAAATAGCAAAATTGTTGTTTGGAGTCAATATGGAGTCAATAAAAGAGCCTTTTTTTTTTTTTTCATTTAAAATTTCATATCACTAACTATTCATACTATTTTTAATTATTTAGCATTAGATGCAATCACTATTTTAAACGTACAGTAGCTTCTACAAGCTCACAGTATTTAGAATATATAATATTAGAATAAAGGAGATTGTTTTCTCTCCACCATATTAGTCTACCAAAGACAACTTATCGCCACTTTTATTGAGATTTTTCTAATGTTAGATATCTAAACAAACTTTTTTAAACGCAGCACTACATCGGTTTTGTATCTGACCAGATAACGCAGCATTTCTAATTCACTACTGTGCCACTATGGCTTTTATGGAAAAAAATACATACTGCTGAAAATGGTTATAATAAAATTTTGTAATTCTACATCAAAGCTCTTGATCATTAAAATACACCAGAAAACATGGGCTGATGTTTAAACAGATATCATCAACCTCTAATCACAAACAATTTTTTTAAATTAAATCAGGAGTGAGCAGCAGAGATCAAAAACATGGGTTAAAAGAAGCCTTTTTTAGCTTCTTTTTCATCATGTGTATTAGGCACCCAGAATCTGATGCCTCCTAGCCAGGAAAGGCTGAAGTATGGCTGTTTCTTCAATATTGTCCTTTAGAGGGGGAGGAGCAGGTGGCCTGAGTGAGATTTAACAGCTTGGCAGAAGCCTCTGCTAGTATTTGCAACGACGTAAGTGATAGACAAGAATGTTTCCCAATTCAACGGCAGAGACGTACATGTTACAAACTGAGATAAAGATTGATTTTGGTGAACGGTTGAGAATGGTATCAGCAGATAAAAATGCAAATGGAAGATAAAATATATTCTCCTTCACTGCTAATTATAATGATTTTGAGGGGGGCAGGATGTTAAACTCAAAACAGATGCCTCAGTCCTTTATAAAAAGGCAGAACTCTTTATTTCCTTCAGAACTAGGTAAAGGGATAAGAAACACTCAGAGGAGTCCTTGGTCAAAAAAAACAAACACAACCCAAACCACACACCCAGGCTTTGCTAAATTTGTTAAAGAATGTGCTTCTGTTAACTCCTGTGTATTTACACTTCTCCGTGACTCGACAGCATCACACAGCTAAATCCCAAAGGAAATGTAGCAGTTAATAAATTATTGAGCAGTTCTCCTTTAAAGCATCAGCACCGGGCCGTACAAAGACTTGGCACGGCAYGTCAAAAGCAAAAGGATCTGCAAATCTCGGAGAGTTATCTGAGCTCTGGAACAGCTGGCTCTGCAGATCCCCGGCCCACCTGGGATCCACTTACCACAGCCTGTCATTCTCACACAGTTTAATGCTTATACAGTCAATGAAACATAAGACRAAGCTAAAGGATACATCCCCAAAGAACCTGGCTTACGCTTTGGGAGATGACCTTCAAGCAGTCACCTTCTGATAGAGAATTAAACTATGGCTCCGTGCATCCGCAAAAGTATCTTGATGCTTGTGATGTGTTTTTAATAGAGTACATTCATTACAYGGCTACTTTGTTGTTCTGAACTGCCATTTACCTATATGCACACATACATACACATGCACACACACATACACTTTTTTTCCATGTCTTCACACTTTGGTTATTAATATCTTGAAAGCTGAAGTGACAAAATCAAAAATTACTGCTGGTAGTGAGAATTGGAAGCCCTGAATCCCTTTAACTTGTTTTTAAAATGGATTTATTTGGAGAAGCACTTYAACTCTGTGTTGTCATCATAACAGCCAAGCACATGCCCTTGTTTCACTGRAAGGGCAACAGCCTCACACTGGTGGCTACCGCTTGAACTGAAGAATTGGTTTGAATTTCCCGCTTGTGGTTCAGGTGGGACAGCAGCTACTCAAAAGCACCAGCTTGTGCTGGTGGTTAGTCCTTCCTTCTGCATCGATGAGTGAGCATGACTTGGAACCAGATCCATTAGAGAACACAGAAAAGACAGAAACCTGAAGGGAGATAAATCCTATCTACCTATCCTGATCCTACCTATCCTGATACTTCATAGAATCATAGAATGCTTAAGGTTGGAAGGGACCTCTAGAGGTCATCTAGTCCAACCCCCTGCACATGCAGGGTCTCCTAGAGCATGTGGCACAGGGTGGTGTCCAGGCGGGTTTGGAAGATCTCCAGAGAAGGAGACTCCACCACCTCTCTGGGCAGCCTGTTCCAGKGCTCTGTCACCCTCACTGTTAAGAAATTCCTTTGCAAGTTTCTGTGGAACTTTTGGTGBCTCAATTTGTGGCCATTTCCTCTAGTTCTATCACTGGCCACCACTGAGAAGAGGCCGGCCCCAGCCTCCTCGCTCTCTCTCTTGAGATATTTATATACATTAATCAGGTCCCCTCTCACTCTTCTCCAGGCTGAAGAGGCCCAGCTCTCTCAAAGTGAAACAGAATATTTAAAGTGAAACAGAACTCACTCCTCTGCTTTAATGCATTTGGAAAATATTACTTAAGTAGATTAAATAGAAAKAGCCACTAGATGTTATATACACGATATTTCAAAAGGATACGAGAAAGGTGCTGATAACGCAGCGAAGTACAGACAAGACACAGTATTTAAGAAGAGTGGGGGAAAAGCAGTGGAAAACCCACAAGTGATACCAAACAYCTCTCGTCATTCCTGACAACACTTTAAGGCTTGAAACCAGAGAACTCCCCAGAACGCCAGCACTGAAATATTCCTCAAAAGAATGAGTTACGGAAAGATTCAAGAGGGAGGAGAAAGCACTCTGGGCTGCTTTTATTTTCAAAGCAGTTTCACTAGCAGCTTAATAATATYGTATCTTAAGGGAACCAGAAACGGACAAGTTTTATTTGTATGTTTGTTTTCAACAATATATGAAAACATGTATCAACAAGACATGACACCTGTATTTCCTCAGGATTTCTTTTTCAGCCTTGTAATGCCAAGTAAAGAGCAGTTTATCCCTTCAATAGACAGAATTATTTCTTACTGAGGTGATTTTTACATGTTCTACTGACTTTGTTGTTGCTGCTGCTTTTGAGTGCGAGACCCTTCCTGCCTCTGAGGCTGGAGAGCAAGCGCACATCAAGTGTGGCTGAACCTGCGGTGGCTCTAAGAGACAAGGCAGAAGAAAGGATTCWCTTAACTGCTGAACTTTACATATTGAGGTCTTAACGGGGGTTTGGCCATGTCCCTTATGCACACTAGACCTGAATTATATAGCACTGGCACCTAGAAGCCCAGCCAATTCCCCTCCCTCACTCCTAATCTGATCTTGTCTTCTCTGCATTATATATCTTGTTATCATCACCACACAGGCCAAAAGAGACTCATTATCCACCTGAAAAGTGAAAAACACAGCGCATGCATCTAAATCTCTGTTTGATATTCACAAGTCCTTGTTATTTCAACAGGGGCTATGCAAACTTCTTCCAAGGATACAAGTTACAACGGGGACTCTCCCGGCTCCCCCAGCCGAGCTGAAGAGACACGGGCCCCGCACGGCGCATGCGAACCAGGCCCAGCAGAGCGAGGGCTCCTTTGAGCCTCTGCCCCCTCGCGATCCGCTCTTCTGATGGACGCCTGCTGTGAGGAAGTTCGTTATCGAGGCTGTAATTCTCACGCTGGGTGTTGTCATCGCAAACGACCTCACCGTCCAATTTTCAGTCCAATTACTGTTCCACCTACAGGCTACCAGAACTGTCCTGCTGCTGACGGGTTGCTGGAATAGATCTCAAAACCTTTTAATGACTTTGGGGGATTTTCTTTCTTTCTGCGGTGTTTGGATAAACCTCTTCAATCGAAACAAACTGTTTTCCATTCCTCCAAACCCAAAACATTTCATTTAAGAACCAGGTACTGAAATCCTCTTGTTTATCTTCTCACATGCTTTCCATGGGTCCATCCAACACCTGAGAAGCAATTCTTAACTCTATAGCTGAGGCATGCAATATTCCTAACTACTTCCAAAATCACAGACTTCCTGATCAACATGCTTAAGAAAGGAATCTGTGTTAATCCCAATCAGTAAACCAACCTTTGCATTTTTGCTACACACCCACGGAAGGGCAATGCCACCATTTGCTTCATAGGAATATCGTCAAGTTTAGCATCATATTTAAAAGAACAAAAGTAAACTAACCAACTAACGAAAGGTATTAAGGGAGAAACAAAAAAGTTGCATTGGCCATGGTGCAAAACTCTGGAGGGAATTTATGAAGTTAAACAATCTATTAGTGATAACCTARGAAACATTTACCAGGAATACGAACTAGACTCCAGGAAGGAGGTAACTTCTCATACAGGGGGAGAAGGTCAGCACGAGGTTAAGCAGGGGACCATCCGTGGTGCCGAAAGCGTTTTCAGGGTGCACAGCCTAGCCTGTGGCTCCACGTGGGGTCCTGCCCACCAAGGGCACCTCATCACTCAGGCGTCCCGGGGCATTGGAGATTCCAGCACTCTTTTCCAGTGCAGGGGATAAATGAGCAAGAGCCAAGAAACCTTAGTGAGGAAATCAGTCCCCCACTGAAACCACGAGATCTGACAGGCCTGATGAAAGCAGAGCCCTAGTGCTCATGCCAAAACAGACTAGGGGAAATAAAGGGATTTCCTCACTTTGAACTTCTGGCAAGCTTTCCAGGAGGCATATGAATGCCATAGAGTTATTATAATGCCTTCTCAGGGCAAACAGCGTTTGCATATTAACATGAAAGAGTCAAATCACACAGTTTCTTTATGCTGGGGCAAGAGCTCAGGTACAATTAGGACATAATACACAGAATTTCAGGCACACCTTCTACAGAGAACTATACAACTGAGAYGCAAAGGACAAGCAATTCTTAATGGCTTATAGGGAGATCGTGATCTCAATTCTGACCATCAAAATTACACATTCTAATGGACATTCTAGGAATGCTCTGTTCTAGCCACTGAACTCAACTTCATGTCCTATAGAACTTGCTGTTTATATGGAACTAACCGCTACAGTATCACAAATAATCATTAAATGCAAAGTTGATTATTTCAATCCTTCATTTGAAAGGGAATTTTCCYCTTTCTTGGTTTGAAAGTATGCCYGAGTTGCTGCTTCTGCTCAAAGAGCTCACAGAGTCACTGCTCCTGCTTTGCTACCGGATTCCTGAACAGCAGCTGGGTTGAATAATCCCTGGAGAAGACATGCTGCACCACGAGGACCTTCTCTGTCCTCACGATTTTGTGTATCCCCTCTGCTTTCTGACGTGGCCAAGTGCAGTGCACGTATCCCAAGGAGAAAAAGATTACCGATTTAGATAACTGGCTTGATGGTAATTTGTAAAAACACAACCGGAAAACTGGTCATTAGTGAAAACAGCTCCCTAGCTTTATGATTCAGAATACTCTACTGGTAATTCCGTGCACTACACTTTGCACATCTGCCAGGTTATAAATACACTTAATGGCAGTTTCACATAATCCAGTTCAAGCCTGTAAAACATCTGCTAGTCTGATTTTTTTTTTCTGCTGCTAGTACAGAAACTTGARCTGCTAATTAAAGTATAGCACCTGGATGTCAAAAAACACAGCAGAACCTCAAGCTGGTTGGTGTTAAAGAAAAGAAATTATCAAAATAATTGAAAATGGTCCGTCTTGCATAAGTGTCAATATAGAAGGTCCAAATACTGTCATAATGATTACTGCATAATGATRTATTTTCAAAGGTCTGCTTGAGACTTGTGATTTTAACACATTAAGAAGTTCCTGACTCCCTTCTGCCTTAATTGTTCTGATGTGGACACTGAGGACTGCTTCATAAACAAAACCTGCAACCTTTAATGATCATTGCTTGTAAAAACTGTAATAAAAGAAGCTTACAGATATACATTATTATGAGATATTTTCTTAAGGCTAGCTAAGCAGTAAAAACAGATGGATGGTGCTAGATGTCTATTTTATCAGCTTTGCCAAATGCAACTTCTCTTATACCTGTTTTAAAGTAATCTACAGGGGCCACAGCTTCATGGCAATGAGTGAGGCAGTGAGAAGAATTAGCTCTTCTATATAGAAAACTGACCTGTTCTTAAAACCTCCAGGAGACAGATTTCACACCCTCCCTAAGACACCTCTACCAGCRCTTAGCTATCTTAATGACTGAATATCCTAACATCCTAATGCCTAAACAAAATCTTTCTTGCAGCAATTAGCACATTATTTCTTGACCTATGGACAAGATGACTCACAAGGTTGTTCCAGGTTCCTTATCATCAATCTTACATGTACTTGAAAATGTATGAGGCTTTCCATCATTTTYTTTTCATGAGAAAAGGCAGAGTTCTGCCAATGTTTTCCAGAGGACACACTTTTACTTCACGTTTYTGCTAATTTTGTTTCTCTCCAATGCCCTTTGTACAACTGGTCCAAGACTATTGATTTGGGACTCCCTGTGCTGTACGCTACTACAGGTGAGGCCTTAGTAGGGTTCAGAGATGCCGTAAGGATTACTTGGTGTCTGTTTGACACTCCTGCTTGCTTATCCAAGCAGATACTTTCCCCCTTGAAAAATGAGCAGGTGGTTGATACATTCTCCATCCCCAATCCATTACAATTCTTGGATCCTTTTTCATCAAACTTCTGCCTGGCAAGTGGTTCCTCCATCTTGAAAGTGTGAATTAATTATTCTTGCTTCAGTATTGCACTTTTCCATACAATTCTAGCCTATGTATTACTTTTTTTTTTTTCCCCCCCCTCCTTTGTTGGCAAGCCCAGTGCATCAAGGTTGTATATTTTACTCCTTTCCTGCAAAGTGTTTGCAGCTCTTCCTAGCTTGGTACCCTTAGCAAGACTGATTAAAAAAACAAAAYRAAACAAAACACCAACCAAACAACATACTCCAARCAGTCAAAACCTTAATGGAAATGCTGACCAAGAGTGGATCCAATAGCTGTAAAACCTAGCAACTTTTGGTGGCTGAATTGACAGGACAACCTCCCTCCATGAATATATTAGTCTATAATTACATTCTTGTTAGTTTGCCATGTTGCACACCTCGGAAGGAAAAGGCAAGCAATAGTCCCAGAAGCTTACAGTGGCATTTGCTAAGAAACACACCAAACTGCTCATTCATTCACGAGTTAGACACAATTTTCTTAYGGTGTATCTGAAGATCCTAATATTATGGACTTCTTGGATCTTATTATGTGGAATAATCAAATCAATTGAAATCTTATGTCAATCTGAATGWAAAAGAACTCAGGCTCATTAACAAAGCCACATTTTCAAACCACTSCATGCACTAGTCATGATGGCCCACACCTCCAAACTGGTAAAGAGACAAGGGCTGGMGTTACACATCAGTAACTCCAAAGGCAACAGAAGCAGGTAGCTTCTGTTTTCACTGTTTGGTGACATTAATGTGGTAATACTGAGTAACTGCTGACAATTAGCCAGAAGATGGAGCAGAGGTCTTGTAAGAAAATTACTCCCTGGTGGCAAAATATTGAAAATTCAATTACACTCTGTTTATTACAGGCCTACGTTAGGAACTGCCTTCATAATAAAGACCTTGATAATACACAAATTAATCGTAGCACAGGGGAGTGCTTTAGTAACTTTTTTGCTCCTTGATGTATTCTTCGATATTAAGTTTTTAATATATCCACAGACATATTGAAATGCTTTCTATAAAGCTTTTCAGCTAAAATTCTTTAAATACAATAGCATCATATATGAATAATGTTCTGAAAGACAAGAATCTGGATTCCATTACAGTCTGTCAGAATAAAATAAGATTTAGATACCAATTTTTAAAGACTGACCTTTAGGCCATTGTTAYATACCTGAAGGTTTACATTTGTGCTCCTAGGAAGTGTATTATTTTTCAAACATAGTGAAAGTCTGCAGCCTTCCATAGTTTTATGCACATACTCCTATTTACACACATTTATTCCAGCTTTATTCCAGCTTTAGAAAAGTGAGAGATGTGGAGGTGGGCATATTGAGTTTCTGCAGATACTACGGATTAGTTTGAAATATAATTGAATAATCTAGTCCTTAATGTTCAGGTTATAGCTATTGCACAAAATGTTCCTGAGAACGGGGGCCAGATATAAAGCCATACTATGACAATGTATATTGGACTGTTGAATAATTTAGTTCCTGAATGAATTTAGTCAGCAGTTCGTTTAGTTTTTTTAATAGTCTATTGCCTACTTTAAAGACTTTTAGCTGCAACCTCTTTAGCATAGAGGTTTTAAACCTGTACATTTTACAGTACATAGCAATGCACTGGTTGATTTTGTTCTGCCAGTAAAAGCAGTAAGACTTGTGACAGTTTATCGATTCTGAAGTGGAATAATAAAATATATATACTTGATTTAATCTTACTGGATATTACTTGAAAAATGTGAACTCTAGGTAAAAGACTGAATACATGCACAATATTCCACAGGATAAGCATTTAATTTTGTTTGAGAGAGAATCCTAAGGAATTCTGATATCAAACACACATAGAATATTGTACCGGAGTTTCATAACCAAATACCACTACAAAGAAGATGTGAAACTTGACCCCAGCAGTCTCAGCTCTTCTGTACTGAAAATCCCTTCGGATCCAAATAGTCTGACTCTCATCTGCAAAATCTTTTCACTTTAAGAAGAAAGCCCCTCTCTGAACCTGTAGGGTACAGTACCTCTGTGCAGTGCTTGACCAAACTCTTCAGATCATATGGGGGTCTCATTTCTGCTATCCCGGGAAGACCAAGACTGCACAGGAGGTGACTGGCAGCAGTTCTGGGATTGGAAATGGGCTCAAACAGTAAGGAACCCTGCAGCCAAATAACTGCAGCCTCATCCTTGGCCGCTCCTCTGGAAATGGAAGGCACAGGAAGGAGTTTGGAATGATCCAAAAATAAAGATATTTAATAATAAATTTAATGCACAACTAAGCACAAATTGTGATTGACTCAATGTGGGCTCGTATGGTATATATACATCTCAGTTCACTCAGGGAGCGAGACTGGTAATTTATGGCTGTCTTGCCATCACAATCCTTACATCTTTAACTTATTCAGCYTGCCTGAGACATTTGATGCAAATAAATATAGTACAGAAAAGAGCAAAGAATTTCCACATGTTCACTGGGTCCACACACCAACCTAGAACTTGCTCAGTAAAAGTTATTTGGTCCTTTCACTCAGATCAGTGGAAGTACAAACACCAACTCAAATCTGTAGATTTGTCCAAAAAACAGATCTCCAGCCAAATCTGCAGGTGATGCAAGTGAAGGCTTGAAAGCATTAAACATATACTGATGAATTGAGATCTACAACTATCGACATATTGCCTTCATCGTGCTCTACTTGATCATCACCTGACAGATAAGCCACAGATGACTGGCAGGTCATCACARCTCCAACAAGCTCTATCATCTAGAAAAATGTTATACATAATTTTTTATAGCTCTTAATATATATCTCCTAGGTGATGCCGYTTTGCATGACTTTTGAGGATCTCAGTCAATTTGCATATGGATTTAGTCTCTCTTCAAGTGTGCTTCCAAACCTGACAGATACCGTTACCTGACTCTCTGGCAAATCCTTTTATTGACGGTTTATAGGCCATGCTGTGAATCTAAAAYGTGATCCTTCTGGCAGACCCAGAAGGTGGCCAAAAAACTTGCAAGTTAAAAAGCTTGAAAAGAAGAGGAGTCTGGTGAATGGGATAGCATAGATAAAGAGGGCTAACCAGAAAGATTTCCTCAGTCTCCTTAAACTGCAGGTATCTGCAGGCTAAAGACACCCTACATTTCCGCACGAGGAAAACTATGAACAGGAGCATTTCTCTTGAGTTCTGCTGCTTTGTCATCTGTGGCTCCTAGACAAAACAATGAAGCCACTTCCGATTACAACCGGCTCTCTGAAGAGCGACAAGGAAGGTACTGCATAGAAAATAAAGCCCAGGAGACAGTGTTTAGCACGGTGTCTGAGGACAAAGCGGCTCCAAAAGGCAAYGCTCTGAACAGATGGTGCTCTCACTGGCTTTGCTCTCCTCACTACTACCGAATTTGCTGGAGACACGTCCTTACTATCACACAGAAAAACGAACCCAAGAGGGAGAGCAAACATCACAAGCAACAACGACATGCTCATGACCAGTTGTGTAATGGCAGTTGTGTAATGCCAGCTACTGCTCCAGCTGTCCCAGTACTACACGGTTGCCATGAAGTCAGCAATTTTGGACCATCTGTCACTGCTGGAAACTGGAGGCACTTCTTCCCTCAAACACTGAGGGAAAAGACTCGAGTTTTGCCTCCTGTTCCATCCCACACTTCTCCCTCTAGATTTAGCATGGTTTCTCCTCACGCCCACCTATGATGTCAATAGTGTAAGCATCTGCCTAGCTTTTTGGGAACCAGGGGTGGTCCACAGCTTGGCACGTTCATTTTGTGAAATGACGGAGTCCACCTGACAGATGTCACCTGACTCTGTCTACCTGATGACAAACTGTTCCTGTGTTTCAATTCCCATGTTTGGGAAGGGAAAAGAGGGGAAGAAGAGACCATTCTGTCATATGAATCTGATGAGAACTATACAAGTTGCTGCAGAGGGCTGATGTCATCTCCTTTCTCTCAGGATTTGGAAAACATCAAGGACATTAGGGATTACGTAGTTATTTAGCCAAAGACTGGACAAGAAATCTGTTCTTGACCAAAACTTAGCTCTCCTCTGCCATGAGAGGTCACATGTAACCAAAGAAAGAGCAAGTCACTGCAAATGTGCCTAAAAATGTGTATAGCATACTTATGTATGAATATACTTGTATATATGTATGAATATACCTACACATACACACACACAGAGTAATATCTAACCTTTTTGAAATTATTTAGCTCAGGCTACCACTGAGACATAGCAATGTACAGGGCTGGAGTGGTAAAAGGAAGTGTTAGGAGTTCCTCTGGAAAACATGCATTATTATGCCCATTTGTAAGCAGGGAAACAAAATCAGAACAGGCACAAATGGCGAGACAGCAAATTAGTGACCAAATCAGGATTTCCGTGCAGAATCTGTRACTTCAAAGCAAATACTTTAAAGGCTTCCCACATGCAAAGTTCAGAAGAAACTGATAGGCAGAAAGAAAGTCTCGGGGAACTGGAGTTTAGCTGAGCTAACAGTTGTGCTTTAATAATTACAAGTGATCAGGACACTGAGACTACACCTTACCCAGACTGCTCAGCACTGCTGCAGTGCTAAATATAATGGACGTAATGAGCCATTATCATCATATCCAGGAGGACGGTGCATTTTCTTTGATTATTTCCACAGACTATCCAAAACTCAAGCGCACTTAGCTTGAGAAGTCTGATGAGAGCACAGCCTGAGGTAATACAGACACAAAACAACTCATAAAAGATTAAGTTGGGCTTGATTTCACAAGGAAAAATATAACATGGCCACAATGGAAAAAAAAAAAATTGTGGCAAACTCAGGATAATCATGCATTTTGCATGAAAGTATACTGCAGTGTTTGACTATTTTTAAAATCCAGTTTTGGAGAGGAACCTTTGCTCCATAAGAGTAGGAACTGTGCAGCATGATAAAARTATTCTGAAATTTTTATTGAGTATGACTAAGAAATATTTTTTTCCTCCGTATTCTTTGGTGTGCTATATTCAAAATCCACTTTAAAATATTTTTAGTTTTACAAGGAAAACTAGATTTTGAGATAATCAGTAGACTCAAATGATTAATCTGGRCTCATAGGATGAACTGGGGTTATCAGAACGACCAGGGAATCATGTACTCCAGTTCCTCGTGAGACAGTGTCTCTTACATTTCCTGAACTTAGATATCAGACAGACTGAAAACAAATCAGAAACCTTGAGTTCAATTAACTTCCCAGTCTCAACAAAAATGCACTGCAGTAGTTTGTTTGTTTCTTTTTTAAAATGAGTAATTTATCAGGATTTTTAATACTTGTTTTTATAACATTGAAATACCTCAGAAAAGAGGATGAAACAAATGCAATTGTGTAGACCTGATGAGAGGAAAATATCCACTCTGAACAAAGGCAAGCTGATTAACTTTTTCATAAAAAAAAAAGAAGGAAAATCAATATACTTGATACTGCAAAGAACAAAGAACTCATAAGAAATGAATTCGTGTTTTTGTTAAAGCAATTTGCTAACTTAAGGTACATAGATTCTCTTGCTGTATTTCCAATGCATTATAGCTGTGAAAACATGTTCCCTAAGCCCCAGCAGAGCAAAGATGATCTCTGGATAAGGATGTTATTAATCTATGAGAAGTGGACACTTCTGCTTTTTCTAAGTTAGCTTAATATTATTTACATGACATGCTACATATAAAAACAAGCAAAAAACAGCAAAGAACTCCAAGCAAATGGAGTTTAATTTAGCTTTTCAAATATTTGGCCAAATGTTTGTTAGAACCAATACTGCACCACAAAAACAAATGTATACACGACTGGATCACAGAGCCACCAAGCCTCGCTGACCCAAAATGTTCAGGATCAGACAGACCCCAATTCTTCTAGCCTAGGTGATACTGAAAAGGGTACATCTTCCAAATTATTCAACTGCAGAGCTCCCAAGAGCAGGCAGCAGAGAAAACTGCTTTACCTTCCTGTTTATGAATCCCATTAAAAAGCAGCTATATGGCTTACCTAGCTTGCAGTAACTCCCATTTTTTAAAGACAACATACAGAAGAAACAAGCTCTTGTCTATTCAAAACTTGGTCTTATTAGAATTAAGAAATCTAACAGCTGAGATAGCAAGAAGCGTCATTTTTGCCATGGCCATGAAAGTGGCTCAGGCGAGCCCACAGGGCTCAGCTGGCAGGCACGGCCACATTCTGACAACTTAAAAAATGGAAGAATAACACGAATATATAAAACTGCCTTGACAGTACCAAGAGRGCTGATGGCCCTGGCATCGCAGGCAGCCTCGGCAGCGTAAACCTGTGCAGCACTGGAAGCAATGCCCATCCTTGGGGCCCTGCAAACAGGGAATTTATGAGCTGGATAGAGAGTGGAGTGAACTTAAGGAGATACAGAAAAACAGTAATAAAAAGGAAACCCTGAGTTTATCTTCTGTCTGAGAGGTTATCAGCAAGTAACACGCGGGTGATGCGGTCACAGCCGTGCCCTCCATCCTGCAAAGGCAGTCGCTTTTTCTTTGACTTTAGGTTTGCTCCCTGTAGGAAGTCAAACAAGGCTCCATTTTTTATGCGGTGGAGGTTGTTAGAAACCAAAAACCACAGGCATACAGACTCCCGCCCTGCTTGCTCCTACTCGCAGCCCAGTAGCCAGCAGATCCCAACACASTCTCAGTCAATTGCAGTTTGGGATAAGATGGAAACACTCTTATACCTCAAAAAGATTTTGTCTTAAAAGTAGTATTCRTACAAACCATTCTCAGGACATGATAATGCTGCATAAATTTAATCAGTGTCTGCCTGCTGCTTCCTACCAAATTTTAAAGCCTTTAAAATATATTTTCATGTATAAATATGAAGAACTGACATTAAATTTAAACGAAAACTTAGTTTTTCAGCATCTTGGGGCTTTTATTTAGGAAATAAAAAGCTTATTGCTACAGATTCTCCCACTCCTCATTATTCCCCGCTGCATCAAACCTTAACAAGTGCAAACCAGTTTGCCCACCCCTCCATCTCTTCTTGCTCTGCAATCTCTGCCCACCACAGGACACACAGAAGTCCTGGGTCCATTTCGAGTCCTGGGGCTTGCTCTAAGATCCCGCCTCGCTTCCTAGTTGTGGCTGGGATCAATGAAAAGCAGCCAAGGCAAAGCACTGCAAACACGGTGAGCAAACGGGTGTCTGGCAACAACAGGCTTCCACACGAACCCGACTTTGATATCAAGTCTTCCTCTGAATTTAGTCAACAGTCTCCATTTTAATTGCATTTTGCTGAGAAAGACTTTTTCCTTGGCACTCGTGTTTTGGGAGCACAAGTTCTGCTACAGCACATGAGGATTTGAGCTCTAAATCTCTCGGGCACATTGCACAATATCACTCTATCTGCAGAATGGAAAAACAAGCGTTGCCTTCTCTCTCCTAAGTACTCTGATATGGGCTAAAAGGAATATCCCATACACCAATACGTCCCTACGTGAACTCCTCATTTTCCCAAGGCTCAAGAGGCTAATATAGCCTTATCATGACTTTAGGTCAAAAGATTGAGTCTAATGGACCAGTGGAAGGAATTAATTTCAGAGCTCACGACCCTTAATTGAGAACAGACGGTGCCTACTCCCTATAAATTTAAAGTCTGGGGCCTGTTAACAAAAGCATCTAATCTCATCTCAATTGCCATGAGCAGCCAGGGCCCAGCAATATTGAGTTTACAAAACAATATAAAAACCTCCTCAAACTCCACTGGAAGCAAGCAAACGGCAGACAGTTAATGAAAAAGAAGTCATATGTTCTTTGTAGCTAAAGTAGTTAAGGGAATGAGCAGCAGAATTCCCCACTGAGTGCAGCTTTTAAGCAATTTTAAATATATCTCCTTATAGAGCATACGGCAATGAAGCAATGCAGAACTTTGYAGCTCGAACCATTCTGCATAACTCTGAGCGAAAGGAAACTGGGTACTATCCATCTAACCAAATATTGATGACAAGGACAGCTCCTTTCAAAGTCATTTTGACCTGGATACTTTGGAAACCTTGACAATTCAACAGTGCTTCAAAGATTATAAATCACTTTGACATACTCAATATTCATCTTGAACAACAGGCAGAAGACACAACTCTCAAGCCTTCTGCAAGAATTTAGCTCTGCCAAAAAGRATATTAGGTTTCTAATTTCTGTTATTTTTATACAAAGCACAGACATGGCYGATACAGTCTGGAGTCAGTCAAATCTATGACAAAAAGCAACTCAAACTCTGTACAGAGACAGAGCAATCCGAATTCTCCAGACCATCTGCCACAAGTGCAGACGGAGATGCCACAGGATTAATCGTCAGCAATTATATAACATATTTGATTCATAAACATAACACAATTTATAGAAATAGGCTTTTCATTTTTGCATTTCCCCTCCAATTTTCTCATTTTGTGCTTATGAAAACCTGACCACGGGGGGAAAAAAAAAAAAAAAGGCTGTTTCTCCAGCATATAGCAAATCAATAGCTTGTAACAACAGAGTACCCTTCCTTTGCCTGTGGTCCTGGCTGCCTATAGATTCACTGTGGAAATGCTTTACAGTTTCCAGATCATTTGGAGAAGTAGAAGCCTGCCTTCAAGACTGTAATTTTAATCCATAACAAAACCATACGTAAAAAACAAGAAAATATCACTGTAAGAAGTTCTGTAAGCACAGCCATCTAATGCATGCAYAGCCATATACATAGACACATGTATATAGATCTGACCACAAAGGACAAAAAGTAACTACTGATCACCAGGCTGGTATCAGTGTTTATTCCGAAGCAGCCTGACAGACSAGAGGGCTCCCAGTCAGTTAACTCTCCTCACGTTGTTAATACTGCACGGGAGGTGGAAGTGCTTAGAGTTTGTCCCAAGTGCAGCCACTCAGCCACCACGGTACCCGAGAGGGAGTCACCAGCACAGCCCAGGCCTTGCACAGCAACTGCACAGAAGCTTCGGACCCCCAAAACCTGCTATTTACCACGGGTGCACTGACAGAAGATACAAGAAATGCATCTTTTAAATAATTTGAATATAAAAATATTTATTCACTATTCATCAACAATATTCCTCATCATCTTTAGCTGTTTACACTATTCTGTCAAAACTGTGAAATTAAGAAGAGCAGCAATTTTTTTGTAAGCCTTTTGCAAACTCTCAAGTACTTTGTAGAGTCCTGAAACACCCCAAAATGAYTGCAGCAGGTTAAGGCTCTTTCCGTGAAAAGTTTCCAACATGAAGCAGTGTATATACACACATATATACATCCGTACCTCTACATGGGTACAGGCAATCAGGAAATGAAGGAAGTCATGCCTGGGAATTCAATATTATATGCAAATTCTATCAGAGATGACTTTCTTTCAACCATGTTCAAGTTGCTTTTCAACGACAATGCACCAGACAATCCCATCGCTCTGACAGATTTTTTTTGAATTTTTTATTCCAGTGATAATTGCATCGATAAACCTGATTCAGCAAATGCGTTCCTCTCTAATTCATTAATTAAAACAATTTACGGCTACCACTGTGATTTTTCTCAAGGACATCAAAAACACTTTCCAAACCAGAATAGCAGACATCATCAGTTTAGAGATGTGCAGAGCATGGCTTGCTTTCATGTCAACCTCAGAATCAAAAGAACACTTACAACTCAAACAGGAGAGAGCTGTTGTCTTTTTAAGATTTCCCTGTGTAAGCACATCTAGAAGAACACACTTTGTTTAAGGGAACTGAATAGTAATATCTGTATAGCAAACTTAATATGAGGAGGGAAAAAAAAAATCTACCAGAAGATAACCATTTAAAATTAGAAAAACAGAACAAGATATAAATATCAGTAAGTTACAAGTAATACTTCTACAGGCTTCATTTTCTAAATACTGTTTCTGGTTTATTAATATTTTTGCATTGCCTTACTTACGTTAAAAAGAGCAATAAAATAACTGACTCATAGAAAATAACACCAGAAAGGAACAAAAATATTTCTCGAGTCCATCCTCTTCCACAAAGTAGGGCTCACAGGCACCGATATTTTAAAAATATTTTTGAAAATATGCTAGAAGATGAAATATTCACACCCCCCTCAGTCATTTCTTCTATCAAGCTATCCCCAGTCTTCCACCATTGCCCCCTTTGCTATTTACACTGCTGCTCGCCCGGTCTGCAGCRCATGTGGGCAGCAGGCCACCTGCACAGAGGCAGCAAGACCTTCCCCTGTGCTAGAGGGCACACGCTGAACCTGCTCGGCCGTGTCTCGGTCATACGCTTGAAACCTCTGATCGCTCTTGCTGCCCTGTCTCTATGCTGGCAGCATCTGCAACGGAGCCCCCAAGGCAGCCACGTCAGTCCCACCTCAGCAACGGTGAGCACATTCGGAGGATCTCAATCCCACGTTAGTGGCGTTATGGGAGCCCCAGATACCAGGCCATGTTAAACCCTGACATACCGACAGAAAACACAGCTGACATTTTTGTGATCCACTATGTCCCGTCGGGCAGAGTGGCATACAGACAGGACTGGTGGGCTCACAGGTCTGGGGACAGAAGAGCCAAGGCTTGACCACCATGAAGCATGCACTCTTCCAAGCTTGGAAATTTTCAAAACTCAACTAAACAAGGGCTGAGCATCATCTACCTTCCAGTCAGTCCAGCTCTAAGCAGTTTGTTGGSCCGGGTAAGCTCAAAAGGTCCCTTGACTTCCGAGCATTTTTGAAATTCAATTATTCTTRCTTACATGTAGGTCTTTTCACTTGTATTTATTGAACTGCACTTTTTCATTGGAAATAATTCTCTAGTTTCTCATCCTGCCCTTTATAGTGTATGCAATTCTTTCCAGGTTGCAATGTTCTATTACATTATCCAAACCATTACGAAAATGTACGACAAGCTGTGTGGAATACGATTGGATTCAACTTGCCAGTTCATGAAATACTGATAATCATTCTTTACACATATTGCCAATAAGTTGCACATTTATCTTGTAATAATGAACCTAGACCATGTGTCTCTAAATATAGAACATCAGGGCTGAAACAGTGTCAGAAGCCTTACTAATGTCAAAAAATCTATTATTGTCAGCATCTGCTGCTTGTTCCCTATTGAGAAGTGGCTTATACTGTCACTGAAGGAAATCAGTACAGCTGGACAAAATTCATTCAGAATAAATACAAGTTCAGTGTCATAAAGCTAATTCCCTTTTCCTAGGATATTTGCCTCAGCCCTTCCTACATTTTCTTCCCCCTTTACCCCCACCTGTCAGAACTATATCTATCCTCAATGGTTTCTCAAAGATGAATCATTAAAAGCCCAGATGATATAGGCATTGTAGGCATGCAGGGTGTATTTACCTAAGTAGCCTATAAACCTTTACTAATGGTGTAAATATTAGCTTTGTGATCAGCTACCCAGGTAGTAAATGCCAAAGCAAAATCAAACACAAGAACACAGATCAACAAGGTGTTATCACTCCTCCTTCACTAGTCAGTAATGAACCATTGCTTTCTCATCCTCTTAGCATCCATGTTTCTGTATAACTCACTGATTATGTCTCAATCATGTTTATATTCCTCAAACTTCACAATCCTATCTCTGTAAACTTCTACTACACTCTTCCTAAGAAACCTGATCTTGCTTCCATTAATGTGGTTCGTATCTGCGAATAAATACTGAGCCATGCCAGTCAGTCTTYAACCATCACTTTCAACATTCCTTCACGTTAGAAATTCTTGGAACCTTGACAATCAAGAGTGAATTCTCCTGAAACTTTCTATAGATTTTTCTTTACTGACTTTCATGTCTATTTTATTGTGGCCACCTGTTATTAAATCTACAGTTTCTGTGCGTCAGAAGATTCRGTTAAATGCTTTCAAGAAAGTCTGATTCCCCAACAATTTTTACTTCACATTCAGCACTCGACTTCCATCATGAAAACATAATTAAAGCCAACCATATTCACACCTCTGCTAAGCATCAAGTTCAGTGACGCTCAAACCTCTGAAATCCAGGTGATGCAAAAATTTTGCTGGAAGAAGGTCAACTTAACTGTTCCCTCTTGTGGCYGTCACTAACCAAAGGAATCACCAACATGAATTTCAATTGCATTAATTATGAATGCTATGAAGATTTACTGAAATACATTAGGATTGCAGGTCTGCAGATGTAACAGCATCTGAGCATTGGCATAACTTCAGAAAAATTGTGATARTACTACAGAAAACCAGGGATGACTCATCTTTTCTGCGTGAATTTCAGTTCCACGTGTCTGTAACCAAAAAAAAGTGCATGCCTATTTACATATTGAGTATTATTTCAGAGCTGAGTTCTGTCAACAGTAAAACAGACATATTTCCTGGTCATGAAATTTCTTAGCAGCAAAGCAGGATTTAAGAGGTATTGGMATGCTTAATGAGGGGTAGATAATTGCTAGATGGAATACTGTGGGTAAGAGTGAAGAAGCTGTAAATGGTGGTATGGCAGTAAGGTGAATATTAATCCATCAGATATGTGGCTGTTTTTGATAAGTAGGCTCAGCATTTTGCCTAGCAGGTATAAAGCAGCTCATATTCAGCAGAGCTCATCTAAAAATCAGGTTCTGTCTTAGCATAAAAAAGAATGTTAAACAGGTGACAACGTGTAACACTACTTCCTGAATGATGTGCATTATTTAAGAATGCAGAGTTCAYGAACATGTTATAGATATACTGAGTTAGAGAGAGCAGATTTAAGATGTCTTGATGAATATCTTACCAATGCATTTCCTGGTTTTCAGAGATCTGAATGCCAGTTAATTCACCATTCTGGAAGGACAAGAGAGCATTAGATTCACAAGAATGCTAACTACAGAAACTGGCTGAAGACAGAGAAGTGAGGAGGTGCCCAAGCAGCTCTTTAGGTCGATAACTTTTCTTCACCGAAATCTTCAGGACTGAACCTCTTACTAGCAATATCTGCTTTTCTATACCTGTGAAAAACAGGCGGCCAAATTTCAAAATAAAGACCTACTCGGTTCAAAACCAGGACCTGAGCCCGTGATCTCATATCCTCCTCTCCCTTTCTTCTTCTTTTTATCTGCTACACCCTAATCTCCTCTGATCTTCTAACAAATCCCCAYTGGCACAAAACTCTTACTAAAAAAACAGAACTAAAAACCCCAACACTCTAGCTCTGTCAGAACTATTTTCCGTATACCAGATAAAAAGAGTTCTTAACTAAGTCTTTGTGGATACAGGCACCGTCAACCACATGGTGTGGATCTATCCAGACAGCCCGGTTTTTCAAGAAGCTCTGTCAATACAGCTTCCAAAGGACAGAAAGGGGCATGGACTTACTCAAGTCTTAAATGATTCACTCAACTCTTCTCTGAAACAATGGCTGGTGCAAGAAGCGTATGCCGAACTGGTAACAGCTTTACAAACTTTACAAAAGAAACAAAAATGCAACCGAGTCATGGGCTGCATTTTAAGGATAACTTACTCTGTTTTGACTATTTTCTTCCTGATATCTCCTGAGGTCAGTTGAATGGATATAAAAATAATTCAGATAAGTGGATTTTAAGATACCTTAAACAAATATTGATCTTTTAAGCARAAGGGCTGTTGGAAGCTGACCTATGTAAAAGTTTCTGTCTTGCTAGAATATTCATCAATTTTAAAAGATGAGCTGTAGTAATCTCAGAACAAATTAACAACAAGAAGTTACTAGCAAGCATGTAAAAAATGAGTTGCTTGAATTTCAAAGCTACAGGTCCTATAATGATTAATAACATATATCTTGATATTGCGTTTATGAAATATGAATGCACACATGTTGTGCTGATGCATTCCCAAATAACACATTCTTTTCATCTCATTTTTGCCTCCAAGAGATCTTGCAAAGGGAAAAGGCCTAAGAAAAACACGCATGCTTATTGTGCTCCAATTGATACATCACATTGTACATGACACTGGTAGACTGCCCAGATTAACAGATGCAAGTTCTCCTTTTGGGAGGCTGACATGATAGATCTATCCAAACATGATGCCAGAAGTCGCACGTGGAATTTGAATGAGAACTGCAGCATAAAGAAAAAATATTTCTCTTTAGTATGTTATACCCAGCAGTAACCTAAGACCTTGAGGTAAGAACGCAGCTATATTCCTCTATGCTTGGATTTTTTTTTTTTTTTTAAATTCTTGGTATTCATAATATGCTATTAACATACTTTAAAAAACTGAGAGTTCATCACTTGCAATAGATTTTTGTAAAGAAATTTCTCATCGTTCAGTATCACACACAAATTAAATGGCTTTGCCAGGCTCTTTAGATACACACTGTTGAGGCCTGAACAAATGAAATTGTTATCTTCAACAAATTCTGTTTACACAAACACGCTTCCATATACATGTACCTATGTGACTAAACAGTTTTGCCTTTCTGAAGGAGATCCCCTCTGAAGGAGATCAATTGCTATGATTTCCAAAGGGCAAATATACACGACAGCTACAAGGAAAGAACAGCGATCATGCCAAGCTTCTATTCCTGCCCTACCGGGGAAGGGAAACAAAGAGTCACAAAAACAATCGGAGCACGTTCAACGAGCAGCTGTAATTCTAAGTTCATAAACCCACAGGAAAATTTCTCACCATCAGGGTTAGATCCAAAAGCTCCGGTGAGGGCGGTATGCTTACGGGAACGTGCTACTAACAACAGCGACTGTTTGCCTGAGCGACCAGTCTGCATCCCGTGTGGAACTGGGCCCTCYGAGGACAGCAAAGCATATCCTGGTGCCGTGTTTTGTTTGGATCACAACCCGCTGCTCCTCATCTACTTTAGAGGTAAAWCCCTTGCAGAGAAATGCATTTTCTTGCAAACAGTTCAACTGAAATTCKGTCAGGAAGCTTTCAAACCCAGGAAGGAGGGCCGGGGTGCCCAGGACAGGTGCCTCCTAACACCGTCTCAGGTTTCCGAGCCCTATCGGATTCATCAGGCCGAGGCAGCTATTAATTTTGGGTCACAAATTACCAGCACTTGAACTTGCATTTTGGTCCTTAGGCTGGGGAATGTGTGTGCCAGGATGATGTCATATCCTCATTTTAAAATATATTTTCTATTCTATTGTGAACATCTAACATACTGCTTTCTGACTTTACATACAGAGTCAGTGCTTGGCGGAATCTCTCATGTTTGGTGGAAACAAAATCCAGAGCGAAAAAAGCCAAAAGAGATTAAGTTTTTCACCATTTCTATAACATCTCCATTGAAACRGAGACCCATGACACGGTCCGAGTTATATACGTTTCATAACCCCAGGGGAYTTTCAAGCCATCAAAATTTCATTAGCCTCACAGCAGTCCCAGTACCTTCTTAAGTTGGACTGCTGGCCTCCCTATCAATAAATAAATCAACTGTAATCCTTTTTAGTGACTAAACTCTTCTTTGAAGTTGTATCTAAAACATCAGATGCTCTCCTTACCGAAATTCAGCCGGTGCAGAATGTCTTTTCTGATGTATTTGCAGCTTTCTCGCACATTAAAAATAAAATGTTCCTCATGGAGGGAATTTTGGCATACTGTAACCAGACACTTGCTATTTTTAAAATTCTAACATTAATTTTAAAACGGAGCTACAGTRTTATATTCCTGAAGCAGTTACATCCCTTGGTAACGCACAACTTCCTTAGACAGCTGTAACTTTATGTGTGTTTTTAAAGACCATTAACCTGGGGCTCTACGAGGCACCTGAGGGAGCCCGTTTCAGCGCAGACCTTTCAGAAGGAAAACTGCAGGGCCGCCCAACAACTTGTTCTAGATCATTCGCAGCAGAGAGATCACGACTCGTCCAACACAATCCCTACTTCCAAAAGGAGACTGGCAAACACCCCTACCAAATACTCCCTCTGCCAAATCTTCCCTCTGCTTTACAACATTTATTTTTCCCCCCAAATATGAGGCTAGAGTGTTCTTGGAGTGTCCCTCAGGCACACAGCACTAATCCCAGCACAAAAAGCTGACTCCCATTAGAGGCAGCCATCCTGCACAGGTGTCTTCAGATGGAAGCAGCTGCTGGGGAAAGGCAAWAACTAGGAGTAATACCAAAATATGGCTCTGGTTTTGTCTGGTCAAACTGAAAGTAAAATAATGAATAGGCAGGGTAACACATCTCTGCTCCTATTTTAARATAAACATTACTTAAAAAAAATAAAAATTATCCACCCACATTGCCCTTTGCCACAGTGTGATACAGCTGTACCCAGAGAATAGTAATAAAACTCTATTTGCTATTATGGGTTTAGTAAATTAATAAAAGTGAAGTGCAGGCATCTAGCAACAGCCATCGCTCTCATGTTCATTTTTATCTTTTTTCTTTATTCCTCTTTTGAATTTCTCACATGCAATGTCATAAAGTTAACAAAATAATCATATTCTAATTCTAACAAGGCTGAAAATCCTCTGCAAATGTAAAGAAGTTAAAGATCAAATGTTTTTCCGAGATCCATGTGCTTAGCATTTAACACTATGTCAGGTTCAATTCACAATCTCACGTTGGGGTAAGAAATTTTGAAAAGCTTTAAAAATAAATCAGGCAATTGTATTAGCCTCTTTTCATTTAAGACTAAGCCCTAAATACAATGGTCATATCCCCACATCCTACAAAGTTGCTGTTCAGATTTCTTGTGGATTTTAATTGCACAGTAATCCAGTCCCCCAGGCACATCAAAGGACACACTTCCCTCTTTAYCACAATTTCAATTGCTCTCATCAACCAGTAAGTTTAAAGCACGATCAAATTTGTTTTTCAGTCACTTGAGCCTTGTTAATAATCTATTCTTTGTGCTCAYTCATCCAGCCTCAGATTCCACAACTTCTCCGCGATGTCTTAGAGAGGAATTTACAAAGACATCTTTGATTGCCAGCTGGCCTTGGGGATAAACTTTATCACCGCTTACTTTTCTATCCCACAAAAGGATAACAGGTGACATGGCCCTTGATAATTCAGAGCTAATATTCTTCTTTTTTTTTTAATATTGTCATCAAACTTTTTCAAAATTACACACCAAAAGCTGGCATAATTCAGGCCTGACACTGCATATTGACTTTTACAGGCACAAGGAGTAAAATAAGTAGGCACCTAATCCAAGGTCGTTCCTTGAACTCCCACCCATGTGAAGTTACGGGGTGTCCAACAGCAGCGCCTACGAAACACGGGTCTACACGAGCGCACGCGCTCCAGAACTCACCATTCTCGCTGTCGGACTTGTTCTCGTGCTCGGTGTCRGTCAGCGTGAGGGCCGAGTTGGAGCGGCTCGAGAGGCAGGAGCTGCGGCCCGACTTGACGCCCCTGCCCCAGAGCCGCATGGCGTGCTCGGGAGACATCACGCCTTCGTTCTCCGTGTCGGCGTCCGAGCCCGCGCTGATGGAGTAGCCCCGGTGYGGGAGCCCCATTTCCGCACAAAACGCCAGGCCCCGACGAGCTGCAGGTTCACAAACGCCCAACTGCCTTAAGGTGAAATTCTGTCCTGATTAGGGGAAAAAAGAGAAAAAGAGACAGAAAAAAAAAGAAGATAAGGTGAGAATGTTTTTTACTGTTTTGCTCTTAAAGGAGCTAAAAATAAAAACCGCTTTGTGCATATAATGGGCTGAGGCATCACACCAGGCGTTTTGTGAAGACTCCCCACGCATTTACCAGGGCCAAGCGGCTCCCTCGGCCTCTCGCTCTCGGCAGAGCCCCTTTTCATCCTTCMTACCTTGTTGCCATTTCGGCAACTGCTTAAACACATCAAAAGGGCTCTCAGGTAGGAGAGAGACTTAACAGAACCCGTAAACTAAGGGCAGCCAATTCAGCACATGAAAGGATTAAAAAATAAACGACTTCTTCCTTTCTTTTTCAACAGTGTGAAAGCAGTAACAAGGTATTTGTCGGGATTACCTCTTTTTGTTCTGGCCAGAGGCCAAAGCAACAGGATATTTTCCCATCCAGATGTCACCTACTGCGGCAAGGGAAAATCGCTGAAGTAGGAMAAGGGCTCAGATGAGCTTTCTGCCACATTTTAATACAAGAATATAAATGAATAGGAATGTTTCCAACCACTAACTGCAATATTATGGGAAGGTGCCATTTTTTCCTCTCTTGGTACTTTGAGAAACATTTTGAAGCAGAGTCTGTATATTTTAAACAGACTTCTGGCCTCTGTTTTGGGGCAGAGCAAGAGACAGAAGTGAATCCCCAATGATTGTATTAATAAATTAGGTGCAATAAACCCGTGACACTTCAATAACTTAAAGTGTCTAAATTATGTGACACTCAAAAATTACTGCCTTTTAACGGCTATGTCTTCATCCTGCTTTTATGTCTACAGATTTAAGACACTGTATGATATACAGACAGTTGGCACGTTCATTTGCATGCCTGTGCCCCTAATGCTTTCCCATTCCAGCTCCCCCCTATTTCATAGCTCTGGCAGCAAATTACAGCAGGTATTCAATTTTGTTAGCTACACACTGATAGGACCCCTAATTTCTTTATAATCACACATTTGCTTAACAAAAATACACGTTGATATCATCCTTAAAGCTTATAAAGCAACAAGAACAGACTCCTATTAATTAGAAAGTAAAAGAACTGGAGACATGTGCATATAGAATTGCAAATAATTCCTGAAATATTAAGAATTAATGCTGTAGCCATTGACTAGTTTTTAGTGAGCCAGTTTATTGCTTTATTGCCRTGGTCTTATGTAGTTACCCCAGTAGTTTCTTCTCTGCTAGAGCCGAGAATGGATTCTGACTGCCATGAATAATGAAAAAGTTACTATAATTAGGTACAAAATCAAACTGTATTTATTATGTGAGTAAGTATCCGAACTAAAGATGCGTCTGGGGAGGTACATATAAAAGCAGTAAATATCTAGGACAATGAGTGAGCTGCGTGAAGGCTGTAAGCAGCGTGGAGGAGCATCGTGCGCACGATGGCAGCTTCCCATTTGAGAGAGATCCTGGCACGCCACGCGACCTCTCAGGTTGTGGGAGATTCGAAGCTAATGAGAAGCAGGCATGCCAAAAAAGCACCCCGTGGGAGCAGGACTTCGTGTGCCTGCATACATGATACACAACAGCTGAAGTGTACGTGCAATTGCATGTGCAGCACCACATCCATCCCAGGATCCCTAAGGGTGCTGCGGGAAGCCAGGGAGGAGCAAAGGGGTGTTTTGGACTAGAGACAGTGCTCCTCGAATCGCTAACAGAACTGCCTTCGATTTCAGTGCTGCCAGGCTGAGATGTCATACGTAGGGTTTCTAACCTAATACTGCCTTGAGAGCTTTAGGTGCAGAGACCCTGAGGCACTCGAGCCCCCAAGCTCTAGGTAGAGCACCCATGGGCGCAGCCTGCAGCTGCTCAGCCAGCCTGCAGAACAGCAGGGATAGGGCTCTGCACCATGAACGCATCGACCACCCTGTGCACCCAGAGTGCCTTTTGGAGCTGCCTGTGCAGACACTTCGACTCACAGAGACCTACTKATGCCTTGCACAATTCTTTTTTTCCCATCTAACCAAGAGAAACTACTCTAGGCACTGTACAACACTGCCCATGACCAACCACCTAGGATATGGAGGCTCAAGCACTGCTGACCACCCCTCCAGTTATCAGGGGATTTTATTTTTTGACTTAAAGGTTCGTGATGTGGTGCGGATCCCCTGTCGAATATTTTCTGCTTTCTGCTTTGCTCCTCTTACAAACGCTAAGAAAAGCAAAACGGTATGAGGATGGACCAGACCAAAGCTGCCTTGCATCTCTGAAGACRGAGAAGGTGGTTTGTATATTGCTCTCACATCCACTATATTAAATCTTTTTCACTACATTGAGAAAGAGAACAGCATATCCCAGAAGTGCTGCAACAGCTTTAAAARCAGCAGGGCTCAATTGCCCTCTGAATTAAAGCTCTCTTAAAAGCTTTACTAAGAGGATTGTACTCCATGCAAGTTGCCTACACAGTTGAAAAACAAAAAGTTGGGATGAAAAATACAGGCTTGAGTAAGAATTAATATCCCAAAGGAAAACTCACAAATACGATACAACATATCGACATCATCTTAAGATTCCCAAACGAGAAGAAAAAGTTCTTTGTGCATCTGTGGAAAGATGAACACGGTCTGGGCGCAGGAGCAATAGCAGCAGAATGGAAATGGGGACTTTTACCTGCCTAAGGAACACGACAACCTCTCCCCCTTGTTTTTAAGCTTGCAAAGGACATTTGAAGTGCTCCAGGGGAAAAGAGCATGGAGAAGATTGYTCCCCCTCCTGTGTTCTTGCAGTTTCTAATTAGCTTTTCCAGAATKACTTCAGTGCGAGGGATTTAAGCATCGGTTTCTATACTATACACAAGCACCTGCAATTTCCCCCACTGACATTAGGTGCCTCAGCATTTCAAAAAGACTTAACAACTTGGAGACTATAATGAAATAATTTCAGAGAAGGAAAAATGGTCAAGTGTAAATAGACAGGGAAAATGCTTGTTTTTTCTATAATGTTTTCTTAACAGAAAGAAAAAGTGTACAATGAGAAAAACACCCAACATTTCAAGGAGACCTGTTTTAGAAGCAACTTTAGGGTTCTGGGAGCATTTGGGATGATACATCACGAAGTTAGGTTTTAAAACCTGACAATAATGCCGTTACTACTACTCCATTATTAGATACTGCCCTTCTCCTGGCTAAGAGTATCAATTTACGGCTAGTATAAGGAATGCTGACACCATCCATTTGTCCAGGCAAGAAGGAAATTAAGGCAATAACACTAAAACAACTTTCAAGAGCCTGCACAATCACTGTGAAAAATATGGCATTTGCCCACAGTTACCACAGGCACCCACCTGAGAAACTGCAACTACTTTCTGTTTAAGCAGTGAGGGATAGGTATGCCCCTGACTTCACTGGTTAAATCTATACAATCTACATTAAAAAGATAAATATTATTTTCCTTTTTTTTCTTTTGATTAATAATTTCTCAACCAGGGTCACACTGGTTAAGTTATCAGCATTTCCAGACAAATGTAATTAAATTAACCAAAACTGCATACCCAGGACTTGCTTCTACATGCAGTAAACTAGATATAATTCTAGAAAGTCAGAATTTATCTTCTGAAACTAAATAGGAACTCAGAGTACTTCTGCCAAGTTAAGATAAAAACACCCATACATACCATTTAAATTAGGTGAAYTACAGTTTGAGTGCCTTTCTGACTTTGGTTTGGGCATAATTGGATAGAGGTAGTACCAAAAGATACTCAAGTCCCTAGCCGGACTCAGGTTAATGCAAAAGAAAAAAAAAGTGTGTGCGTGTATATATATATCTATATCTATATATATATTTCTGAACAAATTTTATTCCACTTTTGGTTTCTCTGCCTCTCTCATTACTTGTCATTCCTGCTCCAAATCTCAGATTTTGCAATATTCCTCCTTCCTACCTTGCTTTCTCTCATCTCCCTGTAACATAATCACCTTCATATCATTCMAAAAAAAATTACTTTTCAAACACATATTTCCTATATAATCACTCTGTGATAATCTATCATGGAAAAGTACTTGTAGTGAATTTGGGCAAATAAATWGTGAAATAACTAGAGCAAGAGAGATGGTAGAACAATACATGATCATGGTCCTCAGAAGAAGCAATTTCGTTGCCTTTATTTTCTTCCTTGCTTTTCCTTGTTTTCCCATTYACCCTATTTATTTAGAAAGTAGATGAAGACAGATAATTTTCTCAGTTTTTCCGAGTCTGCACACCAGTGCATTCGACCACTTTCTCATAACACAACTCTTACAATCCCTGAAACACCGGGCAGAAGCAAGCAGTGATGTCGAAGCGTTATCGCACCAACCACGCTGCATTTTGCTATTTTGATATGTGAAAATTACTYTTGCTGTACCTGCGCTTATAATAAATGTCCTAATACATATGGTGTGCACATTTTTCTACCCCAGACTCCCTACTTGAAGCTCCTTCTCTTTCTGAACACGTTCTGCAGAGGTGAAGCCTGTACACAGCCTTGTACTGAAGCACTGCCACTATTCACTGCTCAGAGACCTTCCAAGGCTGCAAATGGAGAGCTCAGTAGGACTGAGCTGACCCAGCAGCAACCCTGCCTTCCTCACCCACACATATGATGGGAACGCAGGAATACCTCTGCTAAGAGAAGATAATTTACCCTACCAAATCATAAAAAACATACAGCCAAATTATATGTGAGCAAAACATCCAAAAAGTGCTGCTTTACAGAGAATGATCAGGAACGGAAGGTGCTYTGCCTGCTCTGAGATCACTGCCCAGTCACCACAGGGCCACCGAGGACATGGGGAGGACATAACCCTCCTAAGCGCCCAGGGCACTGCAAGAGTCCTAAGTGATCCTATGGGACCCTAAACACCATCTTTCCAAGGATCAATAACAGCTGCCTTGTTTTCTTAAAAACAAACAAACAAACAAACAAAAACCCAAACCAATTTTTTTTTTTTTTTTTTTTTAAATAAAACACATTTTCTTCCTTTCATCAAGACAAAGCCAGTCTGGCAGACTTAGGCAATCCTTTCTAAGGAAGGGTCTTGAGAGAGGACATAGTACTGGAATCAAAGATACAAGAGGGTGAAAAACCACAGGAAATGAAAGGACAATGATTAAAAACGTGGAAGTAAAGCATGCCACATCTCATCTTTTGCTATAAAACTCCAGTGAGAGGTCTACACACACTAGCATTAGGATTCAGAGGGGTAAGCAGGTAGAACACGGTTGCAGAAAAGAAAGCAGAGAATGAGCAACAGATGTGATACCACTTCTGTCACACAACTTCCAGAACACATTTACTAAACAGGAGTTTTCAAGGCTGTACTTAGCAGAGTTCTGCTTGCCAGCGTGCAAAAAAAAAAATGCAGAGAAAACTGACAAATAATAAACTTTGCATATGTTAACATATATTTTCATTCTGATTTGGCTTTTTTTTATTTGCTTCTTGAAAACAATACACAGTGTCTAAACCACCCTAACATTTTTTTGCCTCATTCTAATTCCTCTGTTTTTCTCTTCACTCATCACCCTCTTCCTCCTCTTCACCTCTTAATCTGTTTCCTGACCTTTCTGCTAAACTCACAGTTCACTCAACTGCCTTTTCTTCTCATTACCCAATTTAGACTGAAGCTCTAGGATTTCATTTGCAAGGCAGCTGCTTCTCCACTACATCAGTAAAATACACAATAACAAACAGCATTAAATTATATTAAAACTCAACAACTGTGCACAGCGCCCATAACACGGTGCATATAATTTTCTTTGATACGCTCAGCTTTCTGAGCAAACATTAAGCACATAGTCGTCTTGTTCCCCTTACGTGCTGTCAAAAGCAGGTGTGGAACTAAGTCACACAGTCTCAGTGGCTTCTGAAAGGAACAGCGCCAGACAGACAGAGTTGCCCAAGTTGTACTTATGGTACCAATCTATAAAAATGTATATTTGAAGATATGGAGAGAAAAAAAAAAAAAAAAAAGAGAGAGAGAAGACACTGCTTTCCTGCCACGGGTTTCCCAATTTCGGGTTCAAACATGCAGACCCTTCTCTGCAGCCACTGTGATGCAGGGGACCTCTAACTCTCTTTGCTGCAAGGCTTGCACGTGGCAGGGCATCCTCCCTGCTAATGCACACAATCCAAAGGAAGCACTTCCTAATCCAGTGGCGGGATAAACCACCAAGCCTTTCCGAAGTCACCCCCCGAGCAAGATTAAGGTCAACTGAAGATAATTTCAGACAGAGTTCAGCAAGAGATGGAGGGATTTGGAAATTCTGCAACATCCGAAAAATATCTAAACTTGATCTTTTTTCCTGTATATTAATAATAACAGTTTAAAATACCAGGGCATAGCTGCAGAATTCAAAGCTTCAAGCTACATCATCAGCACTCATGTTTCTGTCAATTAATTAATAACTTATGATATTCATGTTCTAGATTATTGGATTTTTTTATAAAAACGTTTTCACAAAAAAACCCGCAGACTGCAGAATATTGAATTAACCAAAATTAATCCAGCTGTCTATAACACGGTAGATGATTCCATGAATTTAGGAAGAAACCTATCTCAACGAGTAGCAGTGACACGAAGTCTTGATCATGAGCAGAATGACAGGAGAGACTCCTTGGGCCTCYATCTTAATCTTCAGATGCTGGGATCAGCGCATATCATCAAAATCTCAGCTTCCATTTATTGCAAAATATAAATAAAGCGCAAATTTGATAGATGGGAAGGAAATATGACTCAAGGGTAAGCAATAGAGAGAAGATGGATATCCAGCCCGCACAGAGCCTGAAACCATAGATCTGACAGGTATGAACTGCCACATTAAGGTCAGGAGAATGCTAATGATATGACATATGGCTTGAAATGGGGGAAGAAGTTGAAGAGGAGGCAGGCAGCATAAAGAAAAGCACAAAAATAAATAAATAGAGTCAGGCTTCCCACTGTTCCTCCAGAAGACAAGCGCCTGCCATGACTTCTACCTTTCCAAGAGGCACAGACACTGGCTCCTAGTGCAAATGAGTGAACAGACCCACCCAGGGACCTGCCCTAGCACTGAGCCAACTCAAACGGCCTAGCGGGCTTCGAAATGGCATAAAGCAAAATAATGTCTGGTTCAGAGAAGCCCCCATATTTTAATTTGTTATACTTCCTTACCAAGTATCCCAGGAATCTGTTCTGCAATGCCTGAACAGAATGAGTCTTCTAGAATAGCCTTMTGAATAAATTCCAGAAATAAGAAATTACAGATCCAAGGATATTTGCACAAACAAAAACCTGCACTGCTCGCTCACATTCCCTTTCACACGCCCTACCAAAGCTTTCCATAAATCCTCATGCCAAATGGAGCACAGCATTCTCTTAGATTTTTCTAGCAAGATGTCCATTGTCTGAATACAAGGAAGGGTTTATGACTTGGACTTATTTATGGCACTGCAAAGCAAAAATAAATAAATAAAGTACAGACAAAATYTGGGGCAAACATGCTCTGCTGGCTCACTCCCACTCATTTCGTCTGAGTTTTAATAAGATAAGTGACACTAAATATTGGTTTCCAAGCCAATAACACTGCGACACCTTACAAACTAATTTCTGAAAGTATCAAGGAATGTTCTATAGAATTGTTATTTTATATCCCTGCCTCCCATTCCACAGTACTTGCCAGTCATTGACTGAGCAATCACTCACAGCTTGGCCTATAGTCCCGAGTCTTGGCCCTAAGCACTAAATCCGCAGACAGGGCTCCTCTCCAGCCTCTTCTGCTCCTTTTCCCTTGACTCCGATTACACACTTTTTTCCTGTCCACTCTCTCCATATGTGTTAATATTCTGAGGTCCTCTTCTCGTTTATCTGTTACCGTTTACCTCAATCCTCTGGTTACTTTTTCATTATGAATAAGAGGAACAGATATATGTGTGCACAGGAGTTACAGAGAAAGTAAAAACCATCACAGACCCGCTATGATGACCCTCTCCACCAGAAGAAAACATCTTGTGAAGGCCCCTTGCTCATCCCATAGGTCCTTAATCATTATGAGGAAGACCACTTTGCTCCTATTTTGCAGCYCATCTAGTCAGAGACAAGATTTCTACCCTGGGCCAAGGCTGGGTAGAAATGCCTGCTCAAGTAACTCACAGCCAATAAGGAAGGTTGGTTTTCCCCTGGAGAATTGCAAGTGCCCTTTGTCTCCAGACACAAAGTCCATCTACAGCTCATGGCCCACAAGGGGCCAATTTCAGCCGGMGCAATGCCTTGGAGAAAGTGTGTGTGTATTGCTCAGGGACAGCTAAATATACTCCAAATCAAATGAAAGTGAAATGTTTTTCTTAGTAGCACTTTGTAGCTAATAGAATAACTTCAAAAGTCAACAGATCCTTATCACCTGGAACCTGAAAACCAATTAACTTCTTATTGTTGCTTTAAGAAGTAACTAGCATAGAAATGGGAGATGATAATATTACTTAGCACTTGCAGCGCTTTTCATCTTCAAAGCATTTTACAAACATAAACTAATTAATCTTTCCAACATGCCTGTGAGGTGGGTAAGTATTATTATCCCTGTATTAGGGGAGCAGAGGAGAGAGGAAAAAATAAGGAGACAGAAAAGAAAACCGTCTGGCAGAAGGGTATGCGTCTAGCTCAAGGCCACAAAATTACCCAGAACGTACTGGCACTTTACGTTGTACAAGAGAGAGCCTCTCAAATCAGGCAGATACTGCGGGTGGCYGTGCTTTAGCATAACAAAAAACCTATCTGTCACAATCACAATACGGGACACATCTCTCACAAACATAAAACACTAATTCTAGTAACTGTCTTAAATTCTAAGGAGCTATGCTTGCGATGGCACTGAATGTGATTAATTTGCTCATCAGGAAGGCAAAAAGTCACTTACATATAATTTCGAACCTTTTTGCAAGTCATCTACAAAACGGACTGATGCTGTTCTATAGCGAGTCACTCTCCTACCCAGGTCCAAAATATTAGTCCACCAATAAGGCACAGGCAGGGCAAGGTCAGAAATGGGTTTTTTTTCTGTCTGAAGCAATGGCAGGATAGATAGGTGAGTTTTAAGTACATGAATTTTAGGGTGAAAACCATGACCATTTAAATCCCTTAATCCTACAGCTGACATTTATGGTGCCTAAAAAGATTAATCATTTGYGATCCAAATGAATCATTTTGAGTAGCTAATGTTTAAAAGCAGTAAAACTTTGAAATCACATTACATTAGGATAGATGTCATGATTAAATGCTTCAGCTTTCTGAACCCTTAAAGATGTATCCCTGACAGTGTTTAATATCCCAAACAATAAAACAAAATTGTCTCTCCTCTGCTGAAGGGGGAGATTCTTTCCATCATCCAGCCACTTCCTGGCTCCTGCACAGGTGTGGGGGCTGAGCACAAGCCACAACACACAAGTGCAGCATAAAGTTCTTGACATGCCTTTGTCTTTTAGCCACCTCCTATATGTTATCCAGCTGGTTGGCAAAAAAAAAAAAAAAAAAAAAAAAAAAATCTCTTTTTTGTTTTCTTGCTAAGTTCAGTCCCTCTTTGTGCTTATCCAAGGAGTTATTAGGCTATTTGACCCAATTCAGGCAGTTCAGTATTCCATAAGAGTAACAATATGGAAACATGCACACAAGTGCTTTCTCCTACATACTGAAATAGGCAGCGTGAAGCTGGGGTAACAAGAAATTGTGCTAGATGATAAACACAGTGAACTTATACTCGCTGCCAGCTAGAAGAACCAAGTAACTCTACCCGCAGGCTAAAGCATAGTTGAATCAAGCTTTCAAAAAGCAAAATTTTGACCAAAGCTACCCTGCCTCATCAGGTCTCCTGTTAGTACAAGCTCTCCCGCAGCTCAGTTTTTTTATTTCACAGAGTTCTCAAACAGTGCAGCAATTATTTTGTTTGAAAATATGCATGTGCACAAGCTAGAGCATATCCTGGCACCTGTGGGTGTGGGTCAGCCTCCCTTTTCTGCAAAGGATAGCACTGACCTGACCAGTGGATTATCCTACAAGACCATAACACTTGCAAAAACCAAATTATTGGAAATGGAAGAAATACCCATTCTTTCTTCTGCCAGAGAGCAGCATGAGTTCTGCCCATTGAATACAACTTTTACTTTAGTGTGACTGCCTATTAGATATTGCATATTCCTCTCTTCCTTTTAAAACATATCTGATGTTAAATCAGTCTTTGCCTGCTTTACAGATAGAGGGCTAGCTTTACAGATAYAAAACAGCTGTATAAAAAGCTTTTCAATTCTTCTGAGCCTTGCAGGTTTGACTCATGACCCCCTTCAAATTATTTTCTCATTGTTGCAGTTTCAATTATTTTTTCAAACTCAATAATAAAGAATAATTTTCACTATTTCTACAATCCTTCTCTCACAAACSATAGCTATGCAACACTTCCATGTAACTATTCTAGGATAACAGCCTCTTATAGATAGTATAATTCTTACAAATATAATTTGGTAAACCCAGGAATTACTCCATGCAACAGAGAAAATAGACTTCAGTCTGCTWTAATCTTGAATTCAGCAAGGCCTTTAGCCACATCCCAAGTATAAGCACTTTGGTCACTGAATTCAGCTAAAGAAGTCGTACATTTAAATCAGGCTGCTAATTATAGTTGGATACTTTGAAACATAAGCAAATAGGAGTTATCTTCCTCTCTAAACCATGCACAGAAGACCATCTTATTGTTGCTTTGCCCACTATCAAGCATGAGATTAGACATCTACTCAAATATGCTATTTAAAACCACATATCTAATTTTAAAAAGCTTTTATAAGGGCGAAGAAAAAAAAAAAAAAAAGGAAGAAGCTCAGGATCTTTATTTTTACATTGGTTGCAGAGTGTAATTACCAGATTTACCAATTTTTAAAATCTCAGGGGTTTTTTTCTTTAATTCCCATTACTAAGTTCAAAAAAACAGTAGATTAAATAATTGTTGTTATTTATTGCTATATTGTTATTTATTGTTATTTAATTATTGTTATGTAAAGGTTTTCATAACAAAAACAGTCCTGCAATGCAKGATGGGCTGAAGAAGGAAGGAGACCACAGTAGACACTTGTTGAAGTTTACTTAAAACATGTTGCCTACATCAAATGACAGCTCCTCAGTATGTGACGACTTGTACTTCTAGGCTTCAAAAAAACACTGAGATCCTGCCAGTTATATAATAACTTCATATTAAAATACTTTAACATGTGTTTAAAATGCTGKTTTTAGAATGAAAATGACAAACATGTCTCTTAGGCTGATATTTCTATTTTTGCAATCAATCCCAAGCCACAGAAATCGAAAGGAATTGAAGAAAAAGACTCTGATAACTGAGGAATTTCCTCTACAAAAGAAAGATTTCCTAGGATAAAGCTAACACCAAACGGGACACACTTAGCTCTTCAGGTCAGCACTCCTTTCCGGGCTCTCCCACGGGGCTTGGGGGAGCAAGCAGCACAAGGAYGTGCACCAGGACACGGCAGGCAGAAGAGGCAGGTAAGCTCCTGCACACGTACAGAGTTGTGAAGGGTCCCATCCCAGCACGGCCAGCAGCAGCAACTCTGGCCTCGCATGTCCTAACGGGGCCACACAAGAGACTTTTGACCAACAAACTGCACATAACTGCTACAGCAKCTTTTTTTCTTCTCCTGCACACCTGAAATTTTGTAGTATTTATTATTTTATACAGTCTGTGCAAAAAAAATRAAACTACTGCTAATGATTAATTAAAAAATAATTGCCAATTCAAAACACTTATTAAAAACTGCCTTTGTTGCTCATGGGTTTACTTACTGTTGATTTAGCAGGCTAGAACTGTCAAAAATACCTATCTGCACTCTATTTCGAGACAGGAAAAAGAAGAGGGAAGGATGTTTTATATATTATTTAGACACCTTTGGAACGACCTTGATCACCTTTGGCACAAAACGCTTGCGATGCCAGAAGCAGTAAATTCTCTCAAAGGCGAATCAAAGGAAGGCAGCACCTAGGGCTGCAAAACAAGCCCTCCATATGCTGACCCCACCAAACCTGCAGGCAGTCCCCACAGGTGCTGAAGCAGCAAGCATGAGAGACAGGCAACGAGCCACACGGAGAGAACAAGCAGGAAAATCAAAGAGGGAAGGCAGCGCYGAGACCACAAGTGGAAGGCCACGCTGCACGTTCCAGGCTGCCATTTTAGGCCTGGAGATGGGTCATGTATTGAACAGTGGGCAATATGCCTTTGCTAAGTACCTTTCTGAAGGAAATGGAGAGAGGGACAAAACAAGGAAACAAAACCCTCAATGTCCTGACATCCACAATGCTAAATTACCCGACTCTTGCATTCTGATGTTTCTATTTAAAAAAGAACAATTTTCTTTAAAAAAAAAAAAAAAGTTGTTTTTTGGGCAACAAGCCCAACAATGAATTTTTATAAACTTTGTTTTGATATGATTTTGTCCACTAGTACCGAAAAAGCTTCTGTAGGATAGTTCTTAGAAAACTTCATTCTTGTTTGAATTTTCCTTAGAAAACAATCTGGTTGAGGGTGACTAATCTCTTAAAAATTAGGAAGTAGTGATGACCTGGTTTCAATACATCACAGAAGATAAACATACACAGCAGACATGAGACAGACTACAGCAGCAGCAATCCTCATTTACATGAGCTTAAGAGAAATATTTTTATTTCCTTTGCAAACATTTATAGGGGGGGAAAAAAGTCAACACCATTTGCACAGCTCTAATTCTCATGTAAAGTTATTCTATTCAGAACAAAGGGAAAAAACACAAATAGGGCAAAATATTTCTAAGTCTCAAACTAAAACTAGATTCTCACGTGGAAAAAGGTCTCTATCCATAAATCGTCCCTTTGTCTTCCCCCTACTGAAATAAAACGAACCAAAACCACACACAAACCCAGACAGTTTTACACTGAGGACTGAGGCTTCACACAGCTCTTGGCCTTTATCCTTGTAGATATCTGGGCTACAGCACTGCATGTATTTCATCATTTTTGCTTGCTCTATGTATTCTTAGAGTAGAGTGTAGGAAAGCCAATTCCAGATTACAGTTCTGAACTTAAAAAAACTCTGGAACTCAATGCCTAAGTACCTAATCCCTAAGTGAGACCTTTGTCAAGTACAATCTCATCTTTCGCTAAAATAGTTTTAAAGCTATTTTAGGTATATTTACCAGAGTGGTAAAGTTTTGGATACCCTGTTAATCACCTAAAGGGATGCTGCATGTACATTCTTTGAAACTAAGGTCTGACTGAATACCTGAGACCTGAGAACGGGGTGCTGCCGCTGACAACCTGCTCAACACAGGCTATTTACTTAACTCTCCCGCACGTGGTGTATTATTTATTTCAAAGGTAGTGCTTGTTGCTTTCCCATCTCTATAAAACATTCACGAGATATAAGTGAACTGCACTAGGTATGTAGAGGAGGAATAGGTGTAAAATAACACACTCTTCCTACAGAGGCCACGGCCCATCCTGTTACACGCTGCTGGTGAATTATATACTCTGTATGAGAACTTCTCGCCTACCTTGTCTGGAATACTCATCTGCTTCTCTGTGGACCAAGTCTTTTACCCGGTTTCCGTAGAGCAGCCGAGAGGAATCATGATCAAAAGCCTTCAGGGTTTCGCTGGAGCTGTACGACTTCTGGGTGGGCACTCTGCACTCCTCGTTTTCCGCCGACGAGTTCGTGTAGCGCCGCTCCTTGTCCCGCCGGCTCTTTGTCAGGGAGCAGTAAGGCCGACGTTCCTTCACATCCATACTTCATGCCTTCCGTGCGCGCATCAGGCCAGCGTTCCGGGAGGTCTCCTCTACATCCAGCTCAGTGTCACCTGCAACGCAAGCAGAAAGAGGACCGCCGGTGGGTCACAACGGCCTCCAGCCGCCCTCGTGCCTCCCCGAGGGGTCGAGGCAGAAGGGGGAATCTCAGGTGGCCTTCAGCTTTACGGAAGTGTCTTTGTCTAGCGACGTTATTCGTTTTAGATTGTCCCAGAAAGGGGCATGTCTAGAGAACAATCCTGACTTTCTCCTGCTCATCAGGAACCTCTGTTCTAGCACCTGCTTCTGCCCCACAGACCTTTACAATTTTTGCTGTTATTCTACTCGTAGGAAACTGTTCTTATCAAGGTATATATAGAGCTTCACAGCTATAGAAGCAACACTGGTGATGGGCAAGAATGCTTCTCTTGTGAAGGATGTAATTTCTGCTCAAAAGTGGCTAAATATTTGAGTTAGAAGCAACAATCAAGTAAATGCTGTATGTTTCTAAGAAAGCCTACTGTAAGAACCATATTTTTCTTTCATCTTTGGTTCTTAGTTTTAAAAACAAGAGACTTCTCAGCTTCAACTCTTAGATCCAGCACACTTAACCAAAATACCCACAGTGTATGCCAGAATGTAAAATAAACCCCATATCTTTAGGAAGAGCCAACCAAACATGCAAACGAAGAACATTTCTGATCACTTTACTATGTTCTGCAAATGAACCTCTTGAATCTTTTTGATAGTGCTTGTTGAACAATGAGGTGTCTCCCCCTTGTCTGAAGAAGAACCTCTCAATTTAGGATACTTAACTACCACAAGCAATTATTTCACCAGGTGTCTGTATTATGAGTCAAGTCCTTTGTCATGTAGAATTAAAGAGGTAATTTACAGCATGAGACACAAAGCAACAAGCCATTTCCACCCCGTTCAACAAAATCTGGATTGCCTTAGATTTCTTCACCTCTTTCATTTCAAACATATTTATTATCAAATAAATTAGTTGCCACTCAAAGTGATTTTTAGGGAGCATTTAATTTGTTAGTGAATTATAATTCCCTTTTGTGATTGGCAGGTCTTTTATCACCCTATCTCTTTTGAAAGTCTCTAAAAAGCTCTCACGTTTCTTGACCTGCCTGAATCTCACTTCAGGAGTTTCAAGATTAGCTGCTACATTGGATTGAATACATACATACTAAAAGACAAAGTAAAAAAGCCTTCTTCCACTCAAGCAACGTCTCTTTAAGACATTCTCAAATGTTCTTTAACTAGAAAAAGAAGCTAACGTAGTAAATTTTTTTTTCCCAATTTAGGACTATGTAGATGCATGCATGTCCATGCAGTGTGTTTTAGCTTATATACAACACAAATATTCAAAATGTTTTGAATAAAGAATCAAAGTTCTTTTCATATAAAACAACCTTCAAAGCATTTATAAATACTGTATTTTGTTAATCCTAAACCGTGAGACTTAAAATCACTATTGACTGACACACACAAATATTTGGTTGCAGTGGAAAGACTTCATGGGGAAACACATGCATCCTTTCACTGGAGAATTTCAAGGCTTTAAAGGGCCACTAATTCCTAACATCTCCCATTTGTGCTATAGGAAGACTGACTACACAGTATTCACCATCAAAGATGAAATAAATTGGATCTCTTTTTTTCTCAAGTCTCCAAGCTCATGTAGTTTTGTCTTCCCAAAAGCCAAGTCCCTCTTTGCACAATGCTTTGTTACAAGACGTAGCTAAAATCCTCAAGGATTTAATCTACGCTGTGGGGCAAAGAACTACTGATCTGCTTCCCATAAAATTCCACAGATTCAATAGCACTTCGGCAGGGGAATTTCTGGGTTAGCTAGTGCCTTCCCAGGCAAGTGGCCTGGCAGCAAAGCCGTAGGGGAAACTTGCTGTAGCTTCCCAACACCAGAGCCACGGGGCTCGCTGCTGCCGGGGCACGTGTCGTTAAAGCACTGCTGCAGTCTGCCCTGACGGGCGAGATTTGGGTTCTGTCACCTCCCCTTCATCCTATTTCCAAAAAACCCCACCATTCTCCTCTTTAACATAAGAGGAATATTCAAAGTTATCCACAAAAAGTATTTCCAGACTGTCAGTTCCTGCGTCTGCTCCTTTATACTAAGGATAAGTCCAATATTAACAAGCTTTCCTGCTCAAATCTTCAAAAATAATTAAACAAAACCCGGTGCACAAATTTCAATACATTTCATTTTCTCCTCTGTTTTCAGCATCTCAGAGGCTGCACCCCTGCAGGACCTAGCCCAATGCATTTGACTGGCTTTCCTTTACTACACCTCCGAAGCAGTTCACATGAAATATTGGTAATGAGCACAATACGAACTCAAGGGAACACAGCAACTAATTTGACACATGAACAGTTTTCTTGACAAATCAGATTAAATTTTTAAGCCAAATAGAATTAAATTTATTTTGTAGCATGTTACAGAAACACTTGCCTTCATCTGCAAGTAATTTTCCCCCCACGTGTCAATAGTTAGGGTTCACCAAATAGCTTTACTCCAATTAAAGGAAAGAGAATTTTCATAGAGCAATATTTACAAAGCTATTGAACTACTAAATCATCTGCTCACAAAAGGATGTCAAAAGGGCCCTGCTAGATACTGCTACAGATTTTGTGTTGCAGTATTAACTTGAAAGAGCCTCATTGTACTGAAGGAAACCAGAAATAAACAGGCTGATGTATGTCACTATTTGAAATTCCTAATTCTCCCCGTGGTGCAAGGACTCAGGATGCTCTCCTCCACTTCTTTTTCATGTCACGGAATATTGGGATCTCTGGCCATCAGAAAAGCGATATGATCAACACTGCGGGCCCTTCTTTGGATTAAAGAGGCAACCACATGCTAATCTCTGGACGGACGTATCAGCTCATATATAATCATGCCCATTCCCTCAGATATTTCTTTTAAGCCTAATTTGAAGGAAGCAGGAGAACAAAAGCAGCATCCCAGCAGGCAGAGAACTCATCTCCTCGCGTTCAGGGTCCCTCTGCAGACCCGTGACTCACGTTTGGCCCAGTATTTAATTACCAAACCAAACAAGATGCACACAAATAATAATCAAGATGCATACAAATAATAACCGAACTCACTACTTTGTTCAAGTGAAAGGGCCTTGATCTTATGTAGAGAGCCAAGCACAAAAACACCCAGAGAGCATGGAGGAGCATGGAAGCACAGGTGCACGCAAGGGCTGAAGTGACACGAGCAGCCCTGAACGCCAGAGCCCAAGTCTCAGCCGTGGGCACAGCCGAGCAACTGATATAGAGGGAAAAGTTTTGCATTGGACTTCAAAGATCCCAAGACAGCCTTTCAGCAGCTCCTCTTAACCACCCATCGCAATGTGAAACAAAACAGTTCTTTTTTTTTTTTTCTTTTTTCTTTTTAATAAAAACTCAAACCCTAAAGGCCTATGCTGCAATACAGGAAAAGTACGAGACACATATAACGTAGCACGTATATTTTAATAGCCATGATGTAAATGAGGCTTTAGGGTCATGCTAACAAAGTGCTACCTTAAACAGCCAGCTACACCTTTAGTATGCCTCCAGGCCTTTTAAACTCCTATGGAAAATTACTGCATTTAATTCAGTAGCTTCAGCTCCAAGTTCCCCAAAGGTTTATTACAGCTGGCAACACGATGGCAATCTGACATAACATACATAACGCTCCCCACCTGCCTCTATTCAGAAAATTTTCCTTCAGCCTTAAGGCTGGTTAACTGAGTGGCAAGAATCATTACTATGTCTAAATATGCCCCAATATTTTATGCCCTTTGATACCTAAAAGCTACATAGATGCAAATCAGTAGAGAGTTAGATATCTCGAACTTGGCTACTTGAATGAAGAGACAACTGTGTGGAAGACTTCTGCTTGGGCCAACTTGTGAATGTGCTGTTGTGTGTAGTATATTCCCTTTCAACAAGGGCATCTCCATTTTAGGCCTCTCAGAACATCAATAACAGAAATGGAAGTAGTCCTGAGTAAATAATTATTTCAACATACCCAGTGCTAGAATTTTGCAAGAAATGAAAAGAAAAATGTAGAAGTTTCATTGTTACAGGATAGAGACAGATTAGCAAATATTGTTACTGAGGTGGCCAAACACATCCTCGTCTCAATTTCACAAGTAACAACAACAGAAGCAACACACTCCTAAGAGCCAAATTCCTCCTCCACCCCTCAAAGCTGGCACAGCACGCTATGGAATGAGCTTACATATTATGTAATACAGCTTTGCCTTCAAATGCTTCAATCTAGCAGAAGAGTTTAGATAGTCCAAAGAAAGCATTCACAATTGCATCCAAAAACCCAAATCACTGTCTTCACTACCATTAATTGTCCTGAATTAATAATCATCAAACCTTGCCCGTGGATCACTTCACACAAGGATAGCCTGAACACCTGCCTAGATTCGGAACGAGTTTCACTTCACGATACGGTGCCGATAAACATCATTGGTACGAGAAGTGTGACCCTGTCCGGAGAAGCAGCAGGCTCTAACCTGTGTTTGAAACGGAGAGGAGGCTCCATTGGGTGAGTCAAGACAAAGCCTACTGTGAACACTGGCGATGCCTGCAAAAACATAACGTCTATGCACATATAGTGAGTACATGCTACATGAGTGTACCTAATTATTGAAGATTGAGCATAATTTCCTTTCAATCAGTAACTGCATATTAATGTAAATATTTCTGCTACGCTGCTAGGTATAATGCCTTCTAATATCGAAAGAACGAAGCAAATTTAGCAGATAAGGATATCAAGTAAATTTAAAAGTTTAAATGCAATACACAATTGAAATTAAGGAAATCTGTTGCCCACAAAAAATATCCACAATTCACACAACTAATCACCCATAAAACCTATTACAAACAAATACTAAGAAAAACTCAAAAGGCATAAAAGAGTGATGAAATTTCCACTTCAGTGGCTGATAAAGTGAGATATGTCAGAAATCAACTGAGCTGGAAAAATGACACTTTGAAGAGGTGCTTAGAATGATCTGTAGCCACGGTGTGCCATTAGTCAAACTGATGACTCCTAATACATGGATATTTCAGGTCATCATATCGAGAAACTCACTTCTTAATAATGAAAGTCTGTCTCCCAGCACAGAAACCTGGGAGGGTGCATCCACAGTCAGTACTCTTAAGGGGGAACACAAAACAGAGGCCCTGTTAGACAAGCACTTCACACACTAAAAACCTGAAAAAGCCTCCTTAAGTCACCAGTCGCCCTGCCTTTTTTTTTTTTTTTAGGGTTAGATTATAAATAAAGGGAGTGCAGAATAAAAAGAAAGCCAGCACAAACCACTGCAGCTTCTTCGAGGATTTTTTTCCTCAAAGCAGCCTAGGAACACTCACATCTGCCATTGCTACAAGGTTCAGCACTAATAAAAAGCTACGTGGCATATCTAAAAATCGCAGCTTCATGAGACACAGAATTAATAAACGGCCCCTATTAGACACTACAAAAGCTTCCTGCAATGAGGATCCCGAAATTCAGCAGAAGTATCAAGGAGTGCTGAGCTCTACAGGGTCCTGGATAGTCACAGAGGCTGATGTGTGTGTGCACAGTGGGAAGTAGATGTGACACAGTAAGCCTAGGGAGAAGAGCCTGGGAGGAAAAAACAAGCAGAGGAAGAGAATAAAGAGCACTTTAGGAAGGAGAAGCTTGGTGCCTTACTTACTGCAGAGCCAAGTACGAACTGTCCAAGTCCGCCCTGTGTAATTCATTATTTGGCAATGAGCACAGAGAAGCTCACCCAGGGCTCTTAAAAGAGCCAGATGATTTCCTTCACCCCTTTTTTAAACTTGCAAGGAATCCTTTAGGCCATCACCTATTTCTCTCTCTTTCTCTCTCATAAACACAATTTTATTTTTCCATCTTCAAGCTACCTCAATGGTCTCTTGAATTCCACGAGAATAATTCCTTCTTCGACAGGCCCTCCCAAGTTTACTCTTGCACCAGCTCAGAACTTCTTTAAAAGGACCACTTTTATTCCAAAACCCAAGCCATTTTATTTCACATATGCCACAGCAATCGAGGAATTTTTAACTAAAATGAGTGGGATGGAGGAACTGATGTAGGAGAAGATATAACAAGCCCCAGGCACCAGCGAAGGTGCAGGAGTCCCCGAGTCCCAGGCAGAGAACATTTCTGCCTTGAGTGCTGCTCAGAGAACAAAGCTACCAGCAGGTCAGCGCTGCCACCCGGGCAGGCTGTCTGTCACCCAACTCCCCCTTCCCCAACRACTCTGTGTTAGTTTCAAGCACCCTGACAGTAGGGAGCTTTCAAAAATAATATATCTCAAGTCACTATAAGGGGATAGGAAGTACGTTACATGTGATGCGCAAGGGCTGCGCTCACAGTCACAAGACTGAGCCGAAAATGTCACTTTAAAGGACTCTGGCATCAAAGGAGGACTTGAGGAAGTTGCGGTAAAGATGTCATTGAGGACGTGCAGGAGAGGGAGGAGAGCAGAGCACAGTGCAGGCGCTAGAGCTGGTGCTGCGGGACACGAGACCCCGGGGCTGACGCAGCTCGTGCTCCCACAGAACAGCTCTTCGTAGAGCAAGCCCACGAAGGGCATCCACCAGAATGCTTTTCTTCTCACGATGAGCAGATGGAGAACTGGACTGTTCAGTCCTGAGCACACTGCAATTATGCTACCGCACTCCAAGAACCTGGAGACTTGTTAGTGCCTCATCTTAGTATAGATTGACTAACAAAAAACACAAGCACTAAAAATAATAAAACAAGCAAACAAAAAAACAACAAAAATGTTTCATCAAATCCATTTTCAGCAAACACGTTCTCCCTTCCCAAGAGGACTGCCCTTCCTGTGCCAAGTTCTAATCAAAGAAGATTGACACAGAATCTCAGGTATGATGACAAAACTCTTAAGGAAACTTTACAAGTCCCAAATACTCATACACCACTCATTTACCTCTTCTATAACACAGAGGTGTCAAAATGTCTTGGCTAATGCCTATACAGAGTTAAGTACAGCAAAGCAATGTTTAACTTTAGATTATATTAACAAACCCTACTAGTGTATCCCAGTCTCCTATCAACTCAGACTGCATCAGCTGTCTCGCCTCCCACTCTCCTCCCCAGGTTTCTGCTTCGCTCTCTGTACAAGCTGTTTCATCTTGTCACAACCTCTAATTGTCTCCTCTTTGACACTATCCAACATCAACAGACAGTGGAGGCTGGAGGTGGTTTGCCCTGTTGGATCTCTTCCTTTTTATAATCCCTCTTCTGGCTCTCTTTCAAACCCTCCCTTTCATAGCACCAGATTTTAACCATACCTCAAAGGTAATGCAAAAATTCTTACCCCTTAATTATCCCCATTCCACTTCTAACTCCCAGGTCTCGTCTCCAGTTTCAACAGAACTAAGATTTTTCATTAACGCAAACAAAACATTAATGCATTTTAAACAAGCTGCCTGGCTAACTACTCAAGACCTAGAGTTCTTGGCAAATTTGTTCAAAGGACTATGATTCTCCTCAAACGTCTCCCTGCACAGTGTACTCTGATGTGGCCCGAACTGACTAGCAACCCAGCTGCTCTCTAGTAACAGTGTTTAAGCAGCAAATAATAAATTCTTAATAATGTTAAATCCCCTTCACGAAGCTAGGGAAGTATCAGGAAGAAGTATCCCCTGCTGACTGACTTTTCTGCTCGTAGTTGTTACCTGCCAGTACCATGCCCAGCTGGGTTGCCACTTGCGTTACAATTTCCACGTGGGGAAAGCAGGGCAGTTTCTCAAGGCAGAACCTAGCGATAGCCCTGCAGCACTGCGACCAGATCTCTGACAGACAGAGTTTCTACTGAAAGAAACCTCGTTGCTAGAAGACCCCAGTTTTGCAGAAATGCTAAGCTTTTATTACAAGCAATGAATAGCTCCGCATTACAYCTCTGGAGAAGAGGGAGGCTGCTGCTTTAAATCCTTATTCTCACTTCAGGTAATATCCAGATATTCTTCATTCAAAAACTGATTAAAAATCCGCCTGTATCACAGGTCAGATTGGTAACAGATGTGAAGGCGAACTCTACAGGATGGGCCACTTCTAGCCTTAAAATATTCTTCATAAGATAATTAAGTTGGTCTGCAAACACATGTATAATTAGCTATAACCAAATAATGGAAATATTTAACAATTGCCAGTAAAATCCTTTTCAGAATGAGTTCCACAGTTGCCTAAGAACTAATTCTACTACACCTAATTATATTTCCTACTACATCCAGCACAGGTACAAGACTGAAAGCCAGGATCACTGCAGGCTTCAGCTCAGTTAAAGGATGGGAAGAGCAGAAGCAGCAACAGAATCTTTTCCACAATGACAGTCCAGACACCCCAGACACGTCCAGATGGACTATCTGCAGAGATGAGCAAGTAATTTAATTTCCAACCTGTTTCAAATATTTCCAATTCAATTTTAATATGAAACTGCATGGAAGACTCACTATTTCATTATTTTTCATTAAGGCACGTCCTTAAGCCCCCAAAAATCATGTGCAGTTTAACATCAAGACTATAGTCAAGGGTGTAAATCCCATTCCAACCTGCATTTTTCTGAGCACTCTGAAGCTAATCTTCTCCTCTATTGCTTTGATACCTGAAGTGTCTTACATAGAGACAGAAAGTGGGCCTGAGGTACATTCAGGAAGGGAGGACCTGAAAGGTTTGCTTGTTCTACATAACRGAGCACAGAGGCTCCTGTTCATCCTAAAGAGGATGACAATTTAACATAGTAAAAGTTCTGAGAAATTCTCAATTGCTTTAGCCAGAAGTCTAAACAATTCTGAATCTCAAGAAAATTCTGACCCTTCTCTCTGTTCTTCCGCAATAGCCAGGGCTGGAAAAAATACCCAGCACTTGAGTACATGGCAGCAGCAGAAAAACTTGTATCTCTGCATTTGCAGGGCTGAGGAGCACGCTTCAAAAATGCACAGTGCTGAGAAACTAAAAAGTTTTGCCAGCATAGTTGCATTTACTAGACGCTGTCATAGCTAAGCTAGCAAAATTTATGGTGCAGACACAGCTATGCTGACAGAAGAGTGCACTTTGAAAACCACTGATGTAGATAAGCTATGAGACTGGAGCCCGTCTGATGAATATCACAGGCTCTTAAGCATCCAGGTGAAAGGATGAGAATACCCAGCAGGATGAATGAAGGGGTTCACACCACTCGGTTATCATTTCAGGATGTACTCATCTTCTCAGGGTGTTCTTACTCAGCTGAGAACGATGAATGGGCTACTTCACACCTCCTTGAACCCCCCTGCTGTTCAGAGGTTGACTCCAAGCACTCTAATCAGCGTCCCTGCACATATTGCCTTGTTGTGCTTCAGGGAGCTGTAGGGCAGGATTAGCGATACAATTTGTGTGTGTGCGGGAGAGTTAATCGGGGTTTCCAAGGGGCAGATATCCAGAAAGAAAAAGATTTGGCAATAGGATATAGGCCACTATTTGTGGAGTTTATATTGGCGGAATATGAGGAATAATCTTCTGTGTCAGTTAGCCGTAAATTTAAGTGTATGAAATAAACGAATTGTCACACTGAAACAACAAATAGTGGGGGGGAAAAAAAAAGAAGAAATCCTTCTCATAGCCCGTACAAAGAGTGGGGACTGCAGGGAAGGTGTGAAGCATCAGGAAGGAAGCTAGACCAAAGTAGGTAAGAAAGGTTAGAAAGACAGGCAGATATACAGCTCTGTGGCCTAAGTCATTGTATTTCAACCATTTTTAACTGATTGAATTGATTTTAGCACATCTCACTTCCTTAATGCTTAAAGGCTTAACAGTAAGCAGACAGTGAAGTACGTGTCTGTGTGCATGTTTTTTATACATATATAAAAATATCTATAAAGGGCATGCTCGGGGAAAGTATTGAGTAAGAGCTGCGAATGAGATGTGAGAGGCTTCTCTCTAGGATCTAAGATAACAAACCCTCCCCTGAAACTAGCCTGCATTTCCAAAAACTGGGATAGTTTACGTCAGTAATTTCACAACTTTACCAATTCTCCATTGTCTATTCCAAACTATTTCTGTGCTGACAAGTTTGCCCCTTCATAACAAGGCATTATGGTAGAACTGTGCAAAATATGGTCACAGAATCCCAGAATGTTAGAGGTTGGAAGGGACCTCTAGAGATCACCTAGTCCAACCCCCCTGCTCCAGCAGGGACACCCAGGGCACAGGGTGGCATCCAGGTGGGTCTGGAAGATCTCCAGAGAAGAAGACTCCACAACCTCTCCGGGCAACCTGTTCCAGGGCTCCGTCACCCTCACAGGAAAGAAGTTCTTCCTTACCTGGAGATGGAACTGCCTGTGTTTCAATTTGAAATAACAGTCAAAATAATAGTCAAGAAAGACTAGGGAAGAGGCAGAGTTAAGAATGTTTTAGTAACTCTAGTGATCCAACCCTTCCCCACACCCAGGAAACACTCCTGTCCAGTCAAACATTGGTGGAAAACTGCAAGTTTAAGCAAGTCAGGCATTATTTCAAAAATGCAAACATGGAGACAAAACTACACTTTGGGGACATTTAGATGCTAGATAAAAAAAAAATATAACTGGTTCCAAATTCTTATCTACTTACTTAATTACAATGAAATTGGCTTGGAAACAAAAGACAGTATCACTAATAAGAGCGAAATCTTGCTAACTGCATAAAACATTGCTACCTTACCTGTTATCACTACAGGGCTATGTAGGAGTCAGCTACAAGAGACAGCACAGGAGACAGCTGTGAAGCTTTGGCACATTTGGCCTATTTCATATAGCTCCTGGAGAGGAGAGACAGGCTCTGGAGAGGCAGTAGCTCCTGCCTCTTGGGGAGTCCAAGCTTACCGGGAGCTTCTGCCCCAGAGAGACAAAATACCCTCTGTCATCAGGTCACAAACATCACTGTGAGGCTTCATCTTCCGCTTCCTATTTAAGCTCTCAGTCACTCTCTTAGTCACCAGCCACCACAACAAAACCACTACTGGCTGCACGTGACTTTTGAAAGGGCACGGATGTGGCTGGGAGAGCTGCCAGCTCCGTGACCGTGTCACAGCAGTTCAGCAGCAGTTGCAACAGGGAACCAGTGAGGTAGCAGCTTACCTCGCTAGGAGGCCAGTCCTGAAAGCTTTCGGATACCACCATGGTACCCACCAGCACTCAGCTGGACAGGGGGAAAAAATACAGCCTTCCCAGGCATCTCAGCCAGTCTCAGCTTCTGGATGCTTCCTGCCCAAAGCTGCAGAGCAGGCTGGCATCATCAGCTGAGGCTTTAGACACACCAAGTGTGCTTTGCCAGAGTCCTAGGGACAAAACTCTGGAGTCCCTTTTTCTTTTTTTTCCCCTTCTCTTCTCCAAGCACCCAAAGGAAAGGCCTTGGGAGTCTTTGGATAACTTTGGGGACTGTATTCTCTATTGACTCCACAGGAAGCCAACAGATGCTCCCAAGAAATTCTGCTCACCTAACCTTTCCCCGTTAATTTAGAAATCGTGTAGAATGCCTCTTGTCTGGGGGAAGAAGAGGAGGGAAGGGCAGCAGGTGACTGCTAGACGTGCATCCCCTCCGCTTCGCAGGGTGCTTCGGTGCAAGCGCGCGCGCTGGGAGCGCTGGGGCCAGGCTGCCACAGGCTCCTCAGCGGGGTGCGGTCACCGCAATCCTCCCTCACTGCCCCTGCGCCCTGGGGCAGCACCCATGGGACAGCCGGAGCCCGAGAGCAGCTGGAGCTGGGCTCCGCACGCCGCTCGCCAGGGCACCCTCATACCCAGCAGCACTGCAGCCGCACGTCGTTGTGCCAGGAGGGCCCCTCTCCACGGGGTACTCCCAGACTACTGCCCTTTCTCTTCGGTAGCTACGATATTGCATCTACTCCCTTCAAGTAACAAAACCAACTTCCTACCAGGTGTTTAAAGGAAAGCTGACCTGTTTTCAGTCCATTTGCTTTGACCGCCCTTGCTACAGTGTTTACCCAAACAGTTCCCTCGGGCAGGGAAGATGAGCCAGATGCTCTTAATTTCAGAGAGCTTTAATCTATGATGCCTTCGCAGATAAGGTTGCCCAGTGAACCCGATTCTTGCCAAAGGCAGTAAAAAGGCCACAGACTTTGTACGGATCTGACAGCATAGGCTCTCAGGAGTCACCTGGGGTTGCCTTGACCTGAGCTGGGCTTGGTCCCTTCTTAACCATTGGCCTGTGGTCACAGGATTTGCCTCACAGGTGACACCACAACCAGAGAGCGACCACCAGCCTGGTGGCCACCAGGTGACAAGCAGGAGCCCTTGAGGGCAACTGAGGCGGGGGGCAACTTGCAAAACTGAGCTGGAAATTACTAGGCTGGGATAAGAAAATGTAATGAAAACGCCCAAGATTGAGCAGAAGGAAAGTCCCACCATAAATGTCACAGTTTGCCACCAGCCTTACCACCCAGGGGGACATGGAAAGCATGAGCACAGTACCAAAGAGGAATAGACACTAGAGGTTTTTGCATAATATTCAACTGGGCCACCGATAAACTCTTAGGTCCGTATGCAGAGCATATATTAAAACTAAAGTTTCAGAGGATAACAGGAAGCATCTTTTCACATCTGCTCAGTTTGCAAGAAATACCTTGCATGAACATGGAAAACTTCAAAATCTTTGGAAGTTATTTATTTTTTAAGTCGAATTCCTGACCAGCTTGTACGTCATTAGCTCCCTTGCCATTTTTCACTGCTTTCTCCTCACACTTTCTACACTCACAAAAAAACTGTCTTTATATAGTATATAGTGGGGAGGACCAATAAGAACAGATGCCGAACAGTAGTTGGTGGCATTTAACATAGGAATCTCCATTTAAGACATACAGGCAAAGGTCATAGTATAATTACAGCAAACAGCTTTCCAAATTCTTAATAAACACCAGTAGTTTTCAGAATAAAAAGGGAAAAGAAACTTCGGAGAGCATAGTTATATATTCAATTTACTGAAAAGATTTTTTAATATAAAGTTATTAAAAGCTAGGTACTTTAACAGAACAGCAATAGGCCCATGTTTTAACTAGGCAAAACTCTCCACGACCCAGAAAAACACCACCCTTCCAGTTACTTATCAGGTGTAATGCAAACAGTCTTAGCACCTAGCTTTGTTTGAGGTACATTTTCCAACTATGGGAATTGTTTTATTTGTTTAGATGGACAAGTTAATACAGATATCCAGTAACCACGGGTTAAAAGATCTGCTTCATTACTAACACAGTACTCAACTCCAGGAGGTTACTTGCTGAAACAGCAGACCCTTTTTGCAGCCCTTCTTTGTTCCACCACCACATTTCTGAAGACCTGTGATTAATATTAACCTTTATTTCAACACAGACTCTTACAAAGGTAAGAAGAAAATATTCCCTCTCTTGATCCTTTGGAAGAAACCGCCCTCAGCCCCACAAACCTTAAACACCCAAATTCCCAGAGACAGTTTTGTGAAAAGAATCCTTTGATGAGCTTCAGAATCAGACATTTTAACAAAAAAACCCTCTTTCTATACTCTGCTGCTGCCACCACCGCTCACAATTACAAGCTTTCAGTCCTGTGAATAATTTAGTGTCTCATCTGCCCCTTTCAGTGTAAAGACAATGTTGAGAGAACAAGGTCACTTTTTCCCCCCCGCAATCACCGACTTGGCCGTCCCAGCTCCGGTCTGATCGCATGATACACCTCGTGTTTGACACGCGTCCCCTGACAGCTTCTTAACAGCAGTTAGTCTCTTTAGCTTAGCATACAAAAATAATAGGAGCACCACGGAATGACAAGATTCAGTGGCTACGCATTCCAGGCCACTGTAGCTACATCAGATACCTGATGTATGGTGGGCCTACATTTAATTATAAAGCAGACAGATGTCGGCATACATATCGTAAACARGCAATCTGGTACTGACACACAAACAGTTTTGCTTGAAAAAAAGATATATTAAAAATAAATACGAGCAATATAATCACCTGTTTACCAAACACTAACACTTCAGACTACTGTGGACTTCTTTCGGAAGACAGTAAATTTGCTGCCATTTACTCCTTTTGTGATAAAAAGTACATCAGAACAGTCAGCAGATACAGACTACATGCAGTTTTATTTGAAAAAATGTCAGAGAAATTATATAATATAGTGTTCATTTGGAGGATTAATTACTGCCTAGGTGCATCCTCTTACACCCTTCATTTAAATCAGAACCCTTCTCCTGCCAAAAAATCCTCAGTTTAAACACATGTGAAAAAGACTCGCACTACAATGAATACTTCACTTTCAGACTATTTTTTGATTTAATACTAAATTGTAACATATATCCAAAGTATTTTGAATTGAATTACAAATCTACCCAATAATACAGCAAAATATGTCATTGAAGTACTTTACCTCTGTTACTGTTGATAAATGGATATTCCTTTTTTTTTCCTCTGACAAATTAGGCTCATGATCAAACAAGATGAGTTAAGAGGGAAAAGAGTGTTATTATTTTTATTAAAACAAACAGACCAAGTGCTTCCCACAACAAAAATCCCTCCCTCAACCTCTTGTGTTTAAATGAGCTCTAAAAATTTGTGATATCTTCACTCATTTGCTTTCTCGTTACCAAATAACTTTGGTTATATCACAACACGTCATGTTTGATCTCCTCGGTTTTGCTGAAAGACTTTGTTAGTGCTCCCAAGTGTCCTTTACTCTGACAGCCTCCCCAAAACCAGCAAGGCTAAAAACTAATGATTGCTCAAACACACTAGAAAACAACTATTGTACGTCTATACAAATTGTATATCAGAGAGCTGGGTGCTATTTATGCTTGTGCACGTGTTTTCTAGTACAAAACATGACTTTTTGGTAGACTTGCTTGCCACAAGTAATCTTTTTGTTAGACCTTTATAACAGAAAACGAATAAGAATGAAGAGAGCTGAAAATTTATCTTCAGCCATAAATATACAAAATATTAGCTGCATATAAAGACCAACATGCACTATTTATTGTACATTATCTCTAAACCAACAAGAGCACTGATATAAATCATACTATCAAAAAAATTAAATATTTATATTAAAACACATTCAGCATATATAATAGAAATATATGCTTATTTTGATGTAGCTTTTTACATTTTAATTGTTGCACCTGCAATAAACATATCTAGGAAATAAGCATAATTTTTTTTTAACATCAAACCAAACAAAGCTTCTCAGGCTGAGAAGCTCAGGCTGAGGTTCATTCCTAACTATTGAACTAACTATTCATTCTTAACTATTCAACTTTTGAAACAATTTAAGAATATTGACACATAACAAAAAAAATCAAAATGAAATATTTTTATCTTTAACTGTTTGGAAGCTTGAAAGTTGTTTGAATATATTGTCAGCAGGAAAGCTTAAAAGAGAAAGGAAAAGGAAAGCTTAAAAATACTTGTATTAAGTTGTTAATTTTTCTAAGTTCTTAGATTTTCTCTATCTTCCCTTAGTATTTTCAAATTTTGAGTTATGTGCTGAGAAACTGGAAGGATTTCAGTAAATTAGTTACTTGTTTATTTTTACTTAGCTCAATAAAGCTTGTTAGGGACATGAAAAAAGTAACTCTCCAGTCTTTTATACTGAGAGAGGCGAAAACATGGGCACTATGGCCCAATTTCACAGGAAAAGCAGAAATCAAATAAGACCTGTTAACAAATTGATTTTTGGAACATGTACAAAAATATAAGCTGCTTTAAAACCGCTACCACTTATATATACACACATAACTACTATAATGAGGAATCTAATATCTGCATTAAAGTTATACAAAGGAGGGTTTCAAGGTCGGGGTCACACATTTATGTAGATGAGTTAGCCTGCTGCTGTGAAAAATTTGCCTTACTTGCTGGATGATTTACAGCCTAGTTTTCCCATTTTAAATGTGCTATGACAACTCACCTTAGAGTGATGAGTCAGAATCTCAGAATCCATGAATATGAAGAAGAAACTGTAACATACCCAGGGAAGCTAGGTATAATTAGCACAACCTTCTTTCACTGCTATTTGTCTGCCTAAGTCTCTTACCATCATATACCCACATGCAGCTGGTTTTAGTTGTATATGGTAAATACTTCAACAAAATTGTACAAAAATGTCCAAAGCCCCCAGTATTTTCATATCTAGATGTTTACAACCATGTGGTGTCTCTCTAGAGTCTTCCAGATATAACTTTTTACAATAACAAAGCAAACCTAATGGGCAACATAGATTATGATTTATGACCAGTTTTCCCTCTTAGAAGTTGTATTACAAATAAGCGTATAAAGAATGCTTAACAGCCAGCTTATTTAATGTAGAAAAATACGTGTCAGGGAAGTTCCACAGGTGCCTAATGCTTTGAAACCTGTATCGGCAATTCAAGCAGAGATAACAATCACAAATTATAACCTAGAGGAAAAAATACAATATGGAAACTATGGTTTGAAGTACTCTCTGGAGAAATTTAAATTACATAAACATGGAAAAAATGGCACTGTGCACCCAAATCAGCCCATCTCTCCTAGCCCTGGAATCTCTACTGCATTTATTTGTACATCTTTACATAAGTTACAACAAGTTTACAAGCTTACAACAACAGTTTTGAAGAAAAGAGCCCCATATTTTTATTTACAACAACTTCCAGAAAGTAAAGACTTTTACAAGGAACTTATTGATTCCAAGATAACAACAAATGGCAGCTGTGAGATCTTTGCAGCTCTCTCTTTCAATCTCCTTTCTCCCCCCGCTTCTCCTCTCCTCCCAGAACAAGAATCAAATGATAAATTAATGTGCTCTGTAAAGGTCACTGTACTGGCAGATCAAATCAATCTTAATTTGGGGGATGGCATAACAATAAAAAGTTTCAATTTTTAAGTGCTGAACCTTATCACAGTGCAACTTTTAAGAGAATCGTGCACAGCTCTAAGGTACTTTGAAGAATTCATTGTATTAATTCCTCTCTCCCTTCTAAGGTAAGCAACACTATGTTTGAAACTGCTGGCAGGAAGATTAACTTTCTGCTGAGGCGGCCTCTCTCTGCCCATCTATCCTAGCTCCAAATATTTTTCCTGAATACATATTATTTTTTGCTATTAATAGAAAAATTGCACACAAAACCAATTCAATAATATTCAGTTGAATTTGGATCTGATCTATTTAATGACATTCTGCTAAGAGCTTCTTAAACTTTGGAGAGATCTTTTAAACCCATATACTAATAGGGAAGTTTAGTACAAGCTAGGAAAAGAGATAAGACTATCTCCTTATTCCCGCTCAAACACGCTTTAAACTGACATGTGAAAGAAAGATGAAAGGAATATTTGTATGTGTTCTCCCCCTCTACAAAGGCTGCCACCACCCTCTAAAAGACCATTGCTGTCTGGGCTAAGGGTGCTGGTACCAGAGGCCGTGGTACCATCAAAGCTACCACAACCGCTCCGCACTTCAGCTTTGGCCCTGCCAAATCTTGCTATGCCTTCAGCTACGAGTGCCCCAAGTGACACCTGCCAAACGGGGAGCACTGTCCAGAGGGCAACAGATGGACACTTCTACAGCGACACCGTTTATAGGGGCATCTTCCAGCAGAGGGAAGGAAGTACATGAAGCACAACGCACAGAGCTGCTGCCCACTGCCAAGTCCACCACCCACGTGGGAGAATGCAAAGGACAACAGCTATGGCTGATCCAGTGTTGAGAAGACCCCGTGATGACCAAGCGATGGCAAGTACCAAGAGGTGGCATTTGAACCCATACCATCTGCAGGACATGAGCAGGACAGTGTATTATCAAGCCACTGATCCAGTCACTGGCGAGGAGTGACACAAACTGCCACGTAGGCAGAGCATAGGTCACTGCATCTGAAATCCCATGGCAAAAGGGAATAACCTTGGTGGGCAGGGAGAAGAAACATCTGATAATTCTGGTAGAAGTCACAGCAACATTCTTGCACAAAAACACAAAAATAAGGCAAAAATATATTTTTTCTTATTATTAATGCTTGACATATGGTGGGGAGGTAAGAAGTGGTTTATTTTTTCCTTATGTCTGCAGTTTATAAGTAGCTAGTATCTGTGTCAGCCTGCCTCTACCCTGTGTGGAGGATTTTCAGGTGTAGGCAGACAGGGTTCTTAATCATCATTTCACAATGAGAAATGGAAGGGGGTAGTCAAAGAGGTCAAAGGGACAGGGAATAGAAATAGCAAGAAAACAAAACTCACCAACAAACCTTCCTCACCCAAATCGCAGAAGTAGTGCTGATTTGGCACTGCCTTGCCCAGACCATTCTCCAGGCAGGATGGTGCTAATGAACAATGGCATTTTTGTAACAGAGAACAGCCCCTTGCTGGTGATGAAAGTCTTCAGCACATCTACTAGGCAGAGAAATAGCTGTGCTAACAGGGAACTCATGCATTTAAAAGTACCTATGACCTCCAGTGCATGTGCAATTCCAGGGGCACACTGACAACAACATGGAAGCACTTGCTGTCTAATTTTACATATGTACCCGTTCACCTTCTTGCGGAAAAGGTTCCAAGTGCTGGGAGTTGCTTATTTCCAGCAGAAAAGCKATCTACTTCTGACCTTTAAAGACAAATGTGTGTCTGCCAAGGGCAAATGTATGTCTGAAACACACCCTCACTGAACAAAGCTGGTAGACATATGTGAGAATTGCTTTGTGCATCCTTGTGTCTGAATTGACTGGGCTGAATCAAGTTTGAAACAAATTTTCTCTCAGCACTAGTTGAAGCCTCTTTAAGCGCCCATTTTTGCTTCAATGCGGAAGCTCAACAGACCCAACCCAGGTTGAAAGCAATGAATTGTATCTTCTGCAGTAATCAATGTTGCAGAGCTGACACTGCCTGGCATTTCCTAGATTTCCCCAAAGCTTTCCCCCGGTTTGGATAACTAACACTTGCTGCAAGCTATCAATCTTCTGGCGTGGCCCCAGAGCACACCACGGGGCCCTCCATGTGCCCRGCCGCACCATGTCCCCAGCCAGGAGCCCCACGGGCACGTCACGGCCACCTCCAGCATGGGAAGGGCACGCGTGGGCTCCAGGGCCTCAGCACCTGCACACTCCCTTTCACACTGGTACCTGGAAGGGTCCTCACCTGCCGCTCCTTGTTACACAGCGATGAGTTTCCCATTGCCCCTGGGCTATGGGGCCTGTCCAAAAAGATATCTCCTTCTATGCAACAACCACCCCGCCTCCAAACACAGGGTTTTTTGGGTTTTTTTTTGCAAGTATAGCGCATATCATTACTAAGTTTCTAAAAATTAAACAGATTACTTTAATATAGTGTTTTAACAAACATTCTTGATAAATATCTTGAAATGCAAAAAATAAGAAATTCTAGAAGCAATAGTCTGTGCTTGCACAGAAACAAACCAGAAATACAAAAGCAGTTCTACTTCTGAGGCAAAAAAGCTCCAAAAAGGAACATCAGGAACCAATTTTGACACACACAAAAAACAAAACAAAAACACCTAGCACTTTTAGCTACTCTGTTTCCCCTAGGCCAGTACTTATGTGCAGAACACCCTTAAAAACAACATCTATGCATGCCTGCATTGACAGAGGTATTAATTCAATACTGAATAATGCCATATGGTTTTGATCCTCCATTCCTCATCCAAAACAACTCTCAAATATGTCTTATTACCCCAGGTCTTGGCTTTATGTCTACATAATAAAGAAATTCTTGGTGAAGCACTGTAGAATATCTGGTAAAGACATTTAAGCAGCTTTTCTGTTTAAATGGAGAACATTCATTCAGCAAGATGGAAGACTAATCCCAGCAATAATAACTTCTCCTTGTAATTAACTGCATGCACTGTGGCTACTAAGGAGATATTCAATTACATCTGAAAAAGTTACAGACCTGTGTGTATTCCTAAAGCATTAAAACACAGTAGATGGCAGACCAAACATTAAATTGGAAAAATATTTCCAAATAGGAAATTTTAAACTTTTAAATAAAGTAGGAGGATCTAAAGAGCTCAAAGGCTTCTGGTGGAAATTTGTGTCTATTTTATTTTAAAAGTTTGCTACTATTTTGTAATGGTTTTKGTAGAGTTACCTTCTAAACGCAATACCCTGTACAGCTATGCTCTGGACAGTCGGTAAGCCCTGATTTTTCACGCCATGCAAACACAAGTTGTTTGCTATGAACCGGTTTTCCTTCGTTAGTATTTGAAGTTTAAACATTTTGACTCGAGTCAAACGCAAGGCCCCAAATCTCCCGTGACYTCTGCGTAACTGAACGCCCCTCTCCAAGCTTTGCAGCTGCAGCCCTCAACGACACGTTACAYGGACAATTTGCCTGCTCGCGAAAGCCTCCAACATGCTTTAACACCTGGCATTTAAAGAGAGAGGGGAAAAAACCAAAACTAAGCTAGAGAAAACCTTTTGCTCAGCCAGAGTGTCAGCAGGAGCCACTGCATGTCTGGAACACAAGATCAGCTGCAGATGGGAGACCTGAGCCTGCGTCCACTAGTGCCACGTAAGGGCACCAAAACTGAGCAGCTCGTGCAGARCATGGACTGCCTCCATGAACACCAGCATGGGCTGGGGAGGTTCTGAACTAGGCACACCAACGGGAGGGAGATGGATCAGTGCAGGAAGCAGGAGCCACGAGCGGGCCTGCTTCATCCCGAGGAKCTCCCCTCATCCCAAGGAAATCAGGCTGGATTGAGGCACTCTGAGGCACTGATCTTCAGGAGGGAAAACTGGCAAAGTGAACCAAAGCTTAAGACTTAAACAAAACAAAACAAAAAAAGCTAAAAAAAAAAAAAAAATCAGTGGATGCAAGCACCTTGAAGCTTGATACAGAGCAGTGCTCAAGCATTAGTATGTGCTGTATTCTTAATAACCAGATTTTTAGAAATCCCACGCTTCCATGAAAGAAAACCAATGAACTGAACCAATGAATAAACCAGTGTATCCCCAGCACTGGAATTGCTAATACAGTCACAGCACAMAGGGTTTTTGTTGTTGTTATTTTGAAAAAAGTAAAGGACATACATGGYTTCATTCAGAAATCACAGTAACTATGTTATTTATACCTATAAATGCAAAATAAATAAATTTAATAAATACCCTTAAAATTAAAGAAAATAATKAATCCAGCTGATGAGGTAGCTAGAAGAGCACTGACTGATATCATCTTGAAGCAATATATACAAGAGTTCATAATAAAATGTGTCTGACTCATGTAACTAAGACATATGCCAAGATAAAAGTGACACACTGAAAGCAAAATATACAAGATGACATATCTAGACTTTGAATAAGCGGTTTTATATTGATCTCTGAAATTATTTAGGAGCTAAGTTATAGGACACTTAGGAAGAGTGTGACATGCTTTTTCCACATACAACAAGGATTGTAGCAAAACATAATTACCAAGAGAGGTAGTTCAGGCCACAAGGCAGTAAAAAACATGCCAGAGTGTTACATATAGCAAGTGAGATTTGCAAGTATGGGGAAGGTATCAGTTGAGAAGTTCAGGATCCAGGCTGATACTGAGGTTACACATGGCAATTCTAACAGAGGCAATTCTAAAGGCAGAGGAGTCGACTTGTCCTCAGGAGAAACACATCCATGTGAAGTATTTAGWGGGAAACTCAACACTAACAGGCAAAGAGAACAGAGTCATTAAAGGTGTCAAAAAAGCAGGCACAGCTGAGAATCACAAGCACATAACTGTCAGTGAGCAGCATGGTTTAGACACAACATATAAAGGAAGCAGATGGCCAAGAAGTGACCCTTGTGAGAAGGCCTCAGGAGAGCAAGGGTCTTGGCAGGGAAGAAGTGAACAAATATACACCTTCTTTGAAGGGATAAGGGCAGGGAGCTAGGATGAGATATATGGCGGGGGGGTAGAAAACCAGTGTTTAAGGAGGAGACAAGTAAATCACACCTGCTCACAGCTATTGCACTGAGCTCCTCAATACAGCCAGTATTATCAAGAGCTAGGTCAACCTCAAATGTAATTTTTCACAAGAAATTTGGAAAAGACTGAGTAAGTCTAGCACCAAGTATCCTCTCTCCTTTCACTATCAAATAGATCATAAGAAAAACGTTCCTTAGTTGGAGGCTTTTACATCAGGCCTTTTACAGACACGGTATTTAAAACTTCTATTAACTGAACACCTAAGCCAGCTCTCACCAAGTGAAGCAGCAGGCAGGTACACTCACTGCGGGCGCTGGGCACCTTTATCCATGTATTTAAATTATCTAACTAGATGGAACTGTAAAGTGAAAATACCACATGTCAGCACATATCAGCTCTAATTGGTGCCGTACATTTAAAGCAGCAACCAAAACTGAAAACCACGCAGTAAGCATCTTTGAGTAACAAATCACTCTCTACACACACCAAATTTAGGTTTTCTTAGATTCTCTTGCTTCTGTCAAACTACAGATTTCATAGAATACGTTACTTGCAGAAATTATCATAAGAAATACTTTTGTAATAAAAATGATGAGCAACAAAAAATCCTGTCAGCTTAAAACAAGACAATACTGCTTTGCTTACTTAAAAAAAAGCTCTTTATTCAGACTTGTTAATTTGGGTATTTTTAACCACCGAAATAGTGGCTGAACATTGAGAGATGCTTAACTCCACTGAGTCTGGACAATGGAATTAGGTCCTCAGCTTTATATAACTTATAATATATCAATTTATAGCATGTACCTTTGATATCATTTATACTGTCCGGATCTGACAACAGGATAGGGCCCTCCAGTCTCACAGATTTTTAACGGATTAGTCAGACTTGCAAATTTGAGAATTCTGGCATCCCTTTTCCAAACCTTTGGATTCCAAAACACATAAGAGAATGAGGTATCAGATGTAGCATTTTTATTACGGGGATCAAGCATAGTTGGAATAAGAAGGAAAACTAGTAAGACCAGACTAAAGAATAAATGAAGATTGAAGTGTTTTAAATTACAGTGATATATCATACACACATAATTACAAAGCACTTAGAAACATAACATCCTAATATATTTTTGTCTAAGTGTTCCATCACGATATGCATATAATGCATCACTATGATTTAAACCATTTTATGTTTATTGAAGTAGTTTTGCAGTCTCTAAAACTTCTACAGTTTTGTCTACTGCCTTTACATTCTTTAACATAAAACAAGTTGTGCTGAGGATTTATTCACTATTTATTTAGAATTATCAGTAATAATAAATATTATCAGTATTAGTATATTTATTATTAGTATTTATTGGCAAAATTTGCAGAACTTGATTTTATGGTAATGTTTTCTTTGTACAGAAGTTACCACCCTCAGTGCTTAACATTGTACCAGCACCATCCCGAGCAATTTCAAGCAATATTTTCACTTTTTTTTTCCCCTCTCATTGATGAAGCTTCTCTAGTTAAAATCTCAGTTTGATGCATCCAAAAATTGTTACTGTTTCATACACAAACCACCTCTGCTCTGTCAGAACAAGGCCCAATAGACAAATCAGAAATAACGATGTATTCTAGATTTAACTCAGGATTCCAATCCTTTTTTCAATTAGAAGAGGCAAGCACTGTCTAAGCACTTAYGAAAAAGTCTATGCACTACACAAAYGARGCACACAGACACATAAYGACACATTATTCACGCAGCTACTCAAATACCAACCAACATGTAACATAGTTTAAGAGAAGCACATGAAATATAAATAAATGAATGAATGCATGAATGAATACTGTTTTGGAGACACTGAAGAAATCAAAGTGGAGAAGAGTTTCTTCCAAAAAAACTGTCAATAGAACAACCACTACCCTGCAACAAAACAAAGGTTTCTTCAAATATCCCTTTCTACTGGATAGASAGAAGTTCAACTGTTCTTGAGAAATCAAAAGAATGCCTCAGTAATTCTCTTAGCCTTCATCCTCAAATCAACAAGGTGATAGCCAAGAGCTTGTAAGAAGTCTAAGAAATTATATATTGGTTTATGTATCATTAGCTATAACTCAGTAAATCATCTCTCTACCCCTTGTAAACACAGTATTTAACCAACCTTTTCAGTTCGAATCTAAAGGGGTCTGCAAGACAGAGGGGAGAAAAGAACACCTACTGTCTTCTCACTAATCCTCTTTCACTGATCTTATTTATGTGGTATTCCTTGGTGATTAAGATGCATTAATGCTTTCTAGTTTGTTTCTGGCATGCTAATATTGGTCTCACCACAGACACCAAGATATTGGACATTCGTCTCCAATGAAAAAGAATGCAGGAAAACTAGAAGAGGCAACGATGCATCCCTTTTGACCCAGAGTGGCCACGGATCTTCATGGAGCCCTGCTGCTACTCAGACGAGCTACCCTCAAAAAAATATGCTYGGTTAATTTTCTAAGCAAGAGATCTCTGCAAAAGTCCATGGCTTGCATACGGTCACCACTGGCTGGGTTAATCTTAGCCATGGTGGTTGTGTGAGCCCTGACCTGCAGTTACAGTGCGTCACCCATATGGTGGGGCTGGAGGCCACCACAGCCTCAGACACATGGAGTTCACCTTACACACACGCAGCCCTCACAATCCTGAAAGTTTTAACTAGACCTCCTTTTAAATTGCTTGAGTGATTTCCAAGATATTTATGTTTTTTTGGTCTGTTTACCATTTTTTTTGTTTGTTTTTATGTTTCAAGAATTTTTTAAAAAGTGGTAAACGGCAGCAACATCATTCTGTTCAGAGCATTTCAAAGGAGATGAGGGATCCCTGTGGAAGGAAATCTCCCTTAACTGCTATTTCAAGAAAGCAGGCAACTAAACATGGTTCAAATATACATAACACATTCAAACAACAGACATTCCTACCTGTCACTTCAGCCATAGCTGAAGTGTACTGATTGTAAGCATAAATGTGCATATTACAAAACAGGCAGATGGTCTGTTTAACTAGAAACATTACTGTCTGACATTTGTTATCAATTGAACTGATTTAATACTAATGAGAGTAAATGGAGACAGATTTGCAAAAATCTGTCTCTCAGGAAGATGTATGTGTGCCTTTAAAAACCCTTCTTCAGATATATCATGCTAGGGTWCCGAGAGGGCTAATAATACATTTTAATATACAGCATCACACTGACATTTGCACACCTTTCTCAGGCTGGAAACCAAAAACTAYGACTATAGGAGAATATATTTATCCAGGAAGAGAAGCAGAGGTAGCACAGCACTTGAGCATCTCTGCCATAGCAGCAATGCAATAGAGTAACATTAAACTCTATGTCCTGTTTAAACTTTCTGTGGCATTTTAAAATACTATTATGCCCATTACTAAGATTTCCATTCCCAAGAAGAACGGGTACAAGACGAGCACGGTGGTCATGTCACATGCTGCCTGTTCCTCAGATGCCAGTGTGCTCTGCTCCTCATCACACACTCATCCCACCCTGTTTACTGCCCACACAGAGAGTGATGAGGGAGGCGTCAGCCTCCCAGCAGCACCGAGAGCCACCAGGAGCCAGCGAGGGCTACGCGGAGATGCTGCCCTACCACGCTCAGGGGTGAGGTACAGACTGCAGGACAACCGGAGCACTCAAACCCATCAACCCAAAACAACTAGCCTAAGACCACTAGTGCTCTTCAGCAGCTCCAGCACATGCTACCACTGCAGAGACACAAGGGTGTACGGGGGAAGGCCATGTCTCTCACCACGGCTGCCTTCCTCAGARGCACCACGTGCTAAAGAGCGTTTCTCTTCCTAGGCTGCATCTGTCTGCAATGCTTCTGCAAAGCAGCTGCACTAAGATCTCGGAAACTTCTGTCACGGGTGATGATAAAGTAACTCGGCTCTTAAAAGCACTTTTCCCAATAAAAATCAACAACACCAGGACGCGATTTTTAAATTCCTTCTTAAATCCACGGTTCTCTCCTGACTGCAAAGCACTGAAGGAGGCCATGAGGAGATGCTCCCATTCACAATGTCTTCCCATCACAACACCCCCAGCCTGCTCAGCACCCGTGGCAAGCAGCAAAAGASAGGACCTGTCCAAAACTAATAGCGAGGACCAAGTTTTGATCTTGAATGGTCAGAACTTCACTGCTATTACTTAGCCATTCCCTTGGCATTTCAGAGGCAATAATGCCTATTATCTGAAGATCGATTACTATACTCTTTTTTATTATGAGGCTCAAAATGCAGTTGTTTCTATTAATCACACACTGCATCAGGTGAATACATCAGATAGAGAGACACGGAAATGTTAAAAATGTATGTCCTCCAACCAAATGGATCTTTTGACTATTGACAGAGTATAGATTTTCATTTCTTCCCCCTCCCCACTGCTCAAGAACACCAACTTCAACTAACATCTTGACCCTACACGCACTGAAGATCAGTCACTAAAAAATGAACTTCCTCAAACTAGTAGTATTGTTATGACATAGACATGGTCACTGCCAACAGCTGCTAACACCAATAATATTTAAAAGAAGAGGCTTTACTCTACACAGATTTGCTGTATTAGCATACTACCAAAACACGCAAAGTGTTGTAGTTAGAGATGAGATGAAAATGCCTCCGGTTTCAAACCAAGAAAATCTGAAGTTAAGTCAGCTACGTGCAGTTTAACACACTTTCTCTGAAGCTGCTACACTGGAATACAAAACACAAATTAACTGTCATGTTTAAGCAATTATCCCTCATCAAAATGATCCAAAACCTAATYTGCACAAGAGATATAGTGGATACATTTCCAATTCTCCCTCAAGCTTCCTTAAGACAGGGAAACTGATCTGAACTAAAACAGTTTTTCATCTCATGCAGGTAAGAGAAAAAAGAGGGACTCCGTGGTAGGGGGCTAAAAGCAGATGGAAGTGGTGAAATCTTTGCTCTAAGTGGCAGKCTGAAAGCATACATTTTTTTACATTTTGCAATAGTTCTGCAGATCAGTATCTTTATTTTTTTCCCCTCTCAGAAAAAAAGTGCAATTATTTGATTTTTCCAAACAGTTTTTCATAGGACCAGGGAAAAACTAAATGGACAGAACAAATCTTTTTCTRGAGCTGGAAGACTGGAACAAGACTGCTATGTGAGGCCTTGGTTAAACCAGCTCCATTCTGTCTCACACACTGTCATCTATTAACTCAGAGGCATTTATCTTCYTCCCAAAAATAAGGAAAACAAGTGCCAAGCCACATCTTTTTTTTTTTTTAAAAAACTAAGGTTGGCAGTCCGGAAGGGGAAGGCACAAGAAATATTCCTCTCATCTCCCCTTACTCTTGAATGCTCTTGCAGATCTCCAGTGAGTTTACACATCTTTCCAGAAACCCTGGAAAGTGTGGGATTGTGCAATTCTAATACTTCATCATTAGCAGGTTTTTTGGTTGTTTGTTTTAAGAACATCCACATTCAAAACTCAATATGCAAAASCTACTAACATGAACTATAAATACTCGAGTTTCATTTGGGAATGAAAAATCTTCCTCAACATACCATGTACTTTTATACCAAAATCTTTTTGGAACTAAAARTAAATATCCTAGAGACATGAACAACATTTCTGCTTATTTCTTTTATCCTTTCATATATAAGGCCCGATAGCATCCTAACAGCACAGCTATTAAACTCAGGTTGTGGGGTTTTGTTTGTTCGTTCAGACTAAGGCACAACAGAATGGATGACACAGTCAGAAACTAGAACTACCCGTGAATTTGTTACTCTGAAACGAATACAGGACTTGGACGTTATCACATACAAGGCAGTAAATATAATTTTTATTCTGAAGAGAAATCATAGGCTTTTTTCTTTCAAGCAGACATTTTTTTTTCCCCTAACACTGCTGAAATTGCCTTCATGAAGCAGTGATTTTGCACCTTGGCAAAGCAATCAGCCTGAATCAGTTAGGAAAGAGCCTGATGAAACATAAAAATATTGATAGAATACTATAAACAATATTTTATATATCTTCAGCTTTCTTTTGGCTGCAAGCTAATACAAGTCAGTTGATATAAGAAACAATAATAAAATTGGTGGTGGTTTTAGAAATCAAAGTCCTGAATCCCCAAATATCACTTCACTAAATATACAGGAAATTAGTTATGACACTCTGTGGTTAGCTTACACTATAGTCTCRAAATAGAGATGTTACAAAATCTGATCATATTCACATTATTTTTCATATTAACTGGGAAAAGGCTGCAGTAAATTGAAGCATTTATGATGAACAATTTAAATATTTGTTACCTAACACATATAAATCTCCTATTTAGAAATAGTGATGAGAGTTAATAGAATTATGTTCTTACAAGGGTTTCCAAGTGACTTATACGATAGCTAGACACAGGGTTAGAACAGAATTGATCACAGTGATACAAAATGGCAAAGACCTAATTCCAACACACAAACAAAAAAAGTCCTTTTTTCCTCTCTGTATGAGGAAACCATTAAACACACAGGAGTCACCAAGCAAAGGAAGAAAAAAAATAGGCTCTTACAAAGTAATGACTGAATATTTTTTAAAATTAGGAGAAGCTTTGCAGTAATA
>PTEX01000158.1:528529-586571 GCA_003342815.1 Eudromia elegans
CAGGAAACTAATGTTATGATTCTGTATTCAGTCTTCACATAGTACCATTTGAATCTGTTGGGCAAGGTCTATTGCATTTGGTAAAACACTGGATGTCTCTGCTAAGAGTTTGTTAGAGTCAGACTGCAAAGGAAAGCAGGAACCAGCACAGCAACTCTTGAGGGAAAAATAACCACAGCCTTATCCCTGTATTCGCGTGGAGACAGTGATCCAGGCACTGTCCATCTAAACCACAAGCTGGCCAAGAGAATCACTGAGGAAACTGCAGGCTTGGGGACGGGGCAGAGAGCTGGGCATCTGCCACTGGAGACTAGAAGAGATAGGGAACAAACCCAGAAGAAAATCAGTTTTTATCAAGTCTGCTATCCGAGTGATGTTTCAAAACAAACAGCACTTAAACAGCAGCTGTGTACAACACACACACATAGATAATCTCAGTAAGTCAATACCAATTAAATAAGAGGGATGAAAAACATTGCAATTATTATTGTGGCTGGATAGCTTTAACTATCTTGGTAATATGCAGCATAACAGCACAGATTTGAGCTGAGGTGCCCAAACAAAAGACAGAGCATATCTCTTTTCTTCAAAATGCTTAAGTAATATGATAAACATTGAAAGAGAACAGTGGTAAAAAACTCCCCAACAGATGTTTCTGTACAAACAAATGCTATTTGTATACGTGAACTGTCAGGCACTCAGGTCTTCTTTTAAGGCCCAACATTTCAGATATATTCTATGCACAGCATATATTTACTTTCTTTTTTCCTCTGAAAATATCTTTGAAAGAAGAAAAACTCCAATAAAATAAGAAACAGAATAACTGATGTCCCCCCAAAATCCAGAGCAGATACAAACTATTGTTGACTCATATTGTAAATTGCCTGTCCACTACAAGCTTTCAGAGTAATGTAACAAGAGGAAAAGAAAAATCTTTTTCAATCACTGCCATCCATCATCTTGGTAAACAAGTAAAATGTATACTCTGCCATCTGCTAGCTATTAGTCTGTGTAATCATAAAATATCATGTAATGTAATCATAAAAAAACACTATTATTACCTACTCTTTCAATTTATAAGCAAATATTTCTATCTGCCAAATGATTTCATGCTAGCGCGGGGCTTGAACCTTCCGCGCTGCTTACCATCAATCTAGTCGTCAATCTAAGACGGGTCCGTCTCCAGCTCAGGCCTCTGCTGCGTGGGGAGAGCTCCGTGCGGCTGCCCTCTATCTGATCCCCAAAGAAATCATGGGAAGGGAAGGGAAGGGTCGGCAAGTGATCCAGCAACAGTCCAACGCTCGGGAGCCACGAGGCAGCCACGGCTCCTGCTCGTCAGAAAGGCCTCCCAGATGCTGCCAAGAGAGACGACAACGGTCGAGGCTGGGGTTTCTTGGGCGTGCATCGTACTGTGCTCTACTTAGCGTGGACATTTCCCTTTAAATACATTTGAGTGAAAAGCTACCCCAAGGAAAGGTACAGATTTCTCAAACAGTGTTTCTAAGAGACGGGGTAGAAACAATTCTCTTTTAATACGCTGAGGTCAGAGGAACAGCTTTAAAACCTCACACCCCCATGCTCAGATAGGCCTAAAAACCTCCGTTASATGGCAAACACACCGAGGAGCCTCTCTGATCACATTTCCTAGCACTCCACGTTAATAAAATATTTTAAGTGGGGGTGCTAGCTTTATTCCTGGTCCTTCCTCAATCAGTTGGCAAGCAAAGGTCACGAATGGGCACGTGCTTTTCTCCATTAACTTGCACCACATGCCAGAGCCATTGGAGCTCCACTCCAACAGCAGCCGAGGGTCCGGCTGCCGAGAGCTCACACACCTTGGGCTTGTCGCAGATCTTTAATCTATGGCTGAAACGTCACAGGAAGACTCTGGTTAAGAGACACAGGTAAGACAGGGGTGATACAGGAGCCTTTGTTTTGGATCTGCATGGCTGCAGTTTGCTCTTACACGTAGGTTACTCTACACAAGCTTTAGCGCCAGAGCAAGCTCTGGCGACACAAAGTTGTAGGGCCTTCCTGTGATTTACCATTCATTTTAGCGGCCTACCAAATGCCACTGCATATAAAACATTAACTACTTCTAACAAGCTCAAACAGACGCACTACTGCAGGCGGCCTTCAAAACGCCAAAAGGATCCCTCTCCCAAGCTACGGAACTATCTTTTCCTCCTTCTGTTTAGTCATTTCAGGATCAACTTGGTTAAGCCCCATAAAAACTCTCATTTTCCTTTACTGTTGCAATTGGTAAGAGCTTGACATGCTCCAAGAACACCACGTGTACAGCTTAGGGGCATCACAGACACGGCTCAGCAGCTCAGAGCAAACGCCAGTATGGAAGGGCAGGCCCAAAGCCAGTGTAGAGGAGGTTTTCCATAGGATGCTTTCTCCAAGTCTAGCTAACCTTGACCACAGATGCCACTAGCTCTACATCACTGATGGCRARAAAAAATAATTGAAGAAGTCTCCARTTGCAACAAGCACTTTTTCTTTTTTTTGAATAAACTTCATACGTATATGATGCAAGCAAAGGAAGGAACTACCCATCAAACTGAAGACGACTTCAGTGTACAATGCTGCAAGTATTTTCCAGCTGGGCAGGAGAGGCAAGAAAAATATTTCAAAGGATTTTGTCTAATTTACTTCCTCTATCTCTTCATGGTCCTCCCCTAAAAACTCTCCTTAAAAAACAGTCCTCTCCTAAAAATTACAGCAACATGCAGTGTGCATCCTTGTAACAAATGAGGAGAAAGAGGGATGTTCAAAGAGCGACATATGATAGATCTAAAAATACAAACAGAAAACAGAACACAGCTTCAGGATTATACTGAAAATAGGAGCATGACATTAGGAAAGGATAAAGAGGAAAAGAAAGCATGTTAAAATAAAAATCCAGGGCAAAACACCTGTCTTCTCCAAGAAAAAAAGGAAAATGGAACTAGTCAAATAAGTTGCATGAACACTTGGAGTTTTCAATTGCCAATTTTATGAAAAATATAGATCAACAAATAGCTTTAAGTGGTAAAAGCACATTTTTTTTTTAACATTATGAAAGAGTTGTAAATTCCAGTAAAYTAGGAAGGTCAGTTTCTCATATTAACAATCTAGTGAATTTGCAGCAAAATATAGAAGAGTGACATCATTAATGCTGCATTCCTGTAGGAAGAGATTTCACTTAGCTCTTTACAACATCCTTTAGTCCTTCCACATCAGTACTCCCAAAATTCCTAACCATCTACCTCACCAGAACCCTGCTTCACAAAAATATAAAATTTCACAAAAATCTGAATTTAAACATGAAACCCAAAAGTCTAATTCAATTTGCAGCCTTCTCTGGTGGCTGTAAAGAGAGCATCAAAAACCATTTGCTTTGATGGTTTTTCTGGTGCACTAACAGCCAACTCGTCGAGATGCTTGGCATGACAAGCTGTTAGTACCAGCTAAAACTGGGCATCAGCCTAACAAGACAGAAGGACCAAAGCACCCGGTCGCCTCTCTTGGACATAGGACCAGAGATGCCAAACTGGTTGCATGATGTTATATGGAGATCATGCCAGCTGCTGCATGAATATATGGCTTTGATGGCAGTTGCAAGAAAACAGACAGCACCCGATTTTGCACAACATCAGGATGGTACGAACAGGTGACACATGACCCAGCATCAAGCCTGCTGCTAGAAAGCAATGAGCCAAAACATTTGCAGCAAATTGAGTGGGAAGTGTGCATTTACACTGAATCAGAATTTGCATCACAGAGGCATCTTCATCTGGTACCAGATACTCTGGGGGCTACTTCATTATAGTGCTAAACAAGACCTCAGGGCCACRCCATATTTTGAAGATGGGGAAAGGCCTAAGGATAAAATCTAATGACTTTGGCACAGGCTCTGGGGACCCTGTATGCGCACGCRTGTGCAAATGCCTTCTTTGTGCACACAACGGAAGGTAAGCTGCTTCTTCAGAACCCTTCCTTGAAATCCTTAGGCTGAAACTTAGCTTCAGACCTRCAAAACTAGCCTCATCAACGTTTATTTTACATTAGAGCCATCAGCATGACACTTGCAYGGCTACCAGCAGGCACTTCCCTGGTAGTTTTCACACAGAGACAACTCTCAAGTAGTAGTCAACTGCTTAGACTGAAAACAACCATGCAAAATCACTATTGCCAACTGGCTGGATTTGGCTGCTCTCTCATCATGTACTGGGGCAAAGGAARCTTGGATAAAGAAGGGAATGATGCACAGAGCCCGGATGCTACATGGAGCTGGAGCTTCTCCCCACCTCGAGGGGCTGTGGAGAGATCCTGCAGCAGCAGCAGGCATGCAGTCACCAACACCACTGCAGAAAAACGGGTGGCAAGGRGGCTGGACGGACACGGACTAAAACATGGACTAAAAGTAGCTAAAARGCTCCACTTGCTGCCTCCCACGCTCTGTCCAATGAATCCCCCATAAATGTATGRTTTTACGCACAAAAGAAGAGCGTAACTTAATTACTACTTGGCAACTGGTATCTGCAATAAATATCTAGGCCTTACTCTCTAATAAAGACAAAGCAGCATAACCAGCAAATATATTATAGCTATTAATTCCCAGCCCAAATTTCTGCTRTTATTCATTATATATCCTGGAAATTCTATTACAGCTATGACTTCATGACAGTCACATATCGTTAGAGCACCCCATAGCATTTAAAAGACAGCCTTCTCACCCAAGATATTAATTAGGGAAAAACGTTAATAATCTAGACAGAGTTCAATTTCCTACTATTAAAATCAATACTTTAACTCTCCATAACAAATGACTCTGCAACATTTTAACTCTCCATAACAAATGGCTACGCAACACAGAACAATGAAATATATCTTCTGTGATTTTTAGATGAGCAAACAATGAAGATTACAGAAGGAAAAACAAAAGTTAAGCTTGGATGCAAAACCAGCACACCTATTTGTATTCTCAGGGAACATCTGATTAAGAGATAGACTACAGGATGGTTTTTAAAAATGTCTGCAGAAAGCTGTTCTCTTTTTCTAATTCCTACTGAATTTACGTATAAAGATGTGGCCTCAGTTTTTGWGTATTGACAAGGAATTTTTGGTGAAAACCAGGAGGGTATGCATTTCTCCAGGCTGATCCCTGCCTGACACGCACTGGATRACAACATAGGCGTATTGGGCGCAGCCGTCCCTTGCTTTACCCCTTGCACCAGTGCTTGGACACCTACCAAGATAATTGCAGGTCAACCTTATTAGTGCAGTTGTGGTGCCATATCCTTTTAAAYCAGAACACATTTCAGCCTCCGGGTTTACAATGATAACGTCATATATGAAGTATAATTTTCTGATCAAACTGGAAGAACTTGATTCTACTGTGAGCAGATCCCAAGATAARGGATTCAAGTATCAGGGCATTATCACAAAATATATTTAGATAAAGGTATCAAGATGTTTAGGGAGCCAAAAGAGTACTTAAAAATCCATCACTAATTATTTTTTCTTTCAAAAGCTACAAAGTAGCTACAGTAAAGCAGCTTAGCTTAGATGTACTATGAAATTTCTACAGCTAAATGTTAGAATAGCCCTTAAAATAGTTTAAGTTTCTCACTAAAACTTGCAAAATAGGATGCAACRGCTTTTTCCCTTTTTTATGTCATGTGTTGGAAATGACCTGTATAATTCACTAGTAGGAGACATTCTCAACGCAGGGGACCAAAATCACTGCATTCATATCAAACCCTTTCTTTTCTTTACAATAAAATACATACTAAAAGCATATAACCAATATGTTACACTTGAARAAAGATTTATAAGACAGAATACATAAATATCTCCTTCTCCACATGTTTGCTATGTGGCTCCAAGTAAACTAAATTTTCATTCCTGTCCTCCACTAAGGCTCCCAAAAATCCCACTTACAACAGCATCAGCTTGGACTCCTGGCACTTCATTCCCACTGCAGGTCAGTCCATTGCTTCAAAATACACTGATGTTCACTAACCTATATAGAAGGGTCTAATTTCCACACGTGACATGGGGAAAAATAAAGCCTTGAGGATATCTCTCAGCTTCATTAGCTATTTATTTTTTGTAAGCCCTTAATTAGAAGGATATATGTAGGTATACATAATCACTGCAACAAAAAAAATGCCCCCAATCTGCCCCCTTTTATGATCTTCCAAAAATATACCTAGCTCAGTTAAAACACTGTAAATTATTGTTATCTATTTATCTATTACTCTTTCAGGTCCTTTTTTTTTTTTTTTTTTGCTCGAGAACATTATCATTCACATTATCATTCATGCTGTACAATCTGATGCAAACACCATAGCACTTTGTATTTTTTCAGAAGCTAGTTGAAAATAATGGAACTCTTTACAAAGAAAGGTGCAAAAGAGATAAATGCATGCACATTACAATCTATCCATCGGCATTGGGATAGAATGAAAACTCATTTATTATACATTTGAAAGAGAAAATAAATGTGCATAAACAATTTTACAACATTTCAGGAGTTTTGAGACACTTCACAGCAGCTCAGAATTAGCCAAAGAGACATCAACAAGTAAAAATCTCAATGCTAATTTGGGAATAAGAGAAGTCTCCCACTTGAGCCTCTAAAAAAAGAGCAGTGTTTCTAATTTTTAGAATATACTGATTAAAAACTCTAGATTAAAACAAACAAGCCTGTGTGCTAAACTGCATCTTACCCAGAARTCAGATGAGGAACCCTCAAATTGGGACCCAAATACGAATCCCAATAAGCAACAGACTATAAGGTGCCTCCTGCTGCTCCCTAATGAGAATGGTTAGGCACTGGAACAGCCCGCCAAGGGAGATTGTGAAATCTCCATCCTTGGAGGTTTTCAGAGCTTGACTGAACAAGACCCTGAGCAACATGACCCAGCTTTGATGCTGGCCCTGCTCGGAGCACAGGGCTGGGCYCGAGGACCTCAAGAAGCCACAGCCCGCAGCCAAAGTAACGCCGCATTGCCCCCATCGCTCGCCCAAAAACCCCTTGGTTGCAAATAAGGGCTGTTGGAACTGCAAAACATGCCGTGTTTGGGATCTGAGTAACGAGCTTCTCAAGTAAAATCATCTCCTCTTGGATATTACCCTGAAAAAGCAACTTCTGGCCAGAACCAGCTGGAATGTTTTCAGGTAAACCTATCTGGATGTCCCGTTTTGACAAAGTTAGGCAACAGAGGCATTCCCCCTGTGCCACCAAAAATGTTTTTAACTTCTAGCTACCCCTGAAAACCAGACCCACACACAAAACAGGGTAAACRCACTCCTTTCCCTCTCTCAATTTCCTCACCAGGGAAAGCTGTTTAAGGAAAACTTCTTCCAGATGTCCCACCTCCTCTTAATGGAGYTTCTCCTCTCAGTCACAGAATTTCTCTGTTCCTTTGAAACCACATGGAATAGACTTCTCCTTTCCCCTCTTATCTTCACGTTTGAGGGGAAATAACACTACGGCTTTCGGCTATTTTTGTTCGGTGACCCTTAGATCACACGCCTACCTTTTTTAAAGCCTCCCAACACACAATTGCTTCTGAGTTTGAATGGTTCCTCTACACCAGTAGCCACTCCTTTGGGACACACTGTTTAAACATAAATTCAAAGATTGCTATCATTACTGGGCCTCTACCAGACAAATTTTGCACATCAGCTCCTGCGGGTTGCTACCACATGGCTTTTTTGGTCCAAAGCTTGTACATCTCTAGGCCCAGGATTGAATCGAATCGACACAGAGAAGACAACAGACCACCYGGAGCACCACAACATCCTTTCACCCTTATGCTGATGAGTGTCCCAAGCGCAGTAGGTGCTCACAAGGTTGGCTGCAACTTTTCAGAACAACTTAAATATTGACTCAGGTCAGCCCTGCTGCCTCACYCACTAGATCACATGGCTTCAACCCAATGTTTTAATGACATTCAGGTGCGCCATTTAGGAAGAGCATCATCTTTAGAACCAGTCACTGTGTTGGGKGAATAAGAGCAGGTTAAGGCTAACTATTTGTCCTGCTCAGCTTTCCAAGCCAGACCTCCAGAGCTGTACATGCCAGCAGTGATGAAAAAATAAAAGTCTAAATAAAAATAATAAAACCCTACACATAAACACATGATTCATCCCTGACTCATGCTTTAGCAGCAGAACACCCCTAAATGCACGAGTTGCAGTTAAAGCTTCATATTTCTTGCCATTTTCCCTAGACTTACAAGACTGAAAACACCTATAATCGACATCTCTCCCATGAAACACAGAATTATTGCATACACAGCACCTCCACAATTTCAAGATTATGTACTTATTGCCTAAATGCCTTTCTTTGGCTAAACTACAACACAGCTGCTTTTTGCAAGTTGGAACGGAAGCCCCATAACCCCTTGGTTTATAGTGGTACTTGGAGTGCACTCCAAGTRCATCTTATCCATTACCCAGAATCAAACCGAACAATTAGTTCTAGTCTTGGAGATAAGACTAGATTTTTCTCCTAAAACCTCTAATACATTTAGTAAGACCTTATTTATTTCTTTTTCAGAAAATTAAAAGCAGACTTAGAAGATTAACGTCAATACTATTATTTCAAATAGTCTTARGCAACCCCATGTTAGGCTGCCAAACTAATCAGGCTTTAAACTAAACCAGCCAAATTCAGAATCACAAAAAAAAAAACAAACAAGAAAAGCAAAGACACACACCACGCTGCTGCTAACAGCAAGCTAGCTTGTCATGTTATAGTAAACCATATGCTTTAGAAAAAGTTAATTCTCCTCTATACTACATAGTACTAATCTGCCCCGTCCCCCAAAATGCTTATGCGCAAATTCTTGACAAGGGTGTAATTGTGAAATCCCAAAGAGACAGAGAAAACCTGCTTGGGATATTTTAGCAGATGTGAGAGAGATTCAAATCGTTCTTCAAAATATCCTGCAGCATCCTATGGTATTTTATCTGAAATTTTATCATTTGTATAGACGTGCTTGCAGTGAGTTGTTATATGATATTCTCAAATACTCTGCAGCTGTAACAGGACTAAAAGCTCTCCCCTTTATTCGATTACTTATTAGGACCTTAGGAGTTCTTTAAAAAGCTTAGCAGAATATCCACTTAAAAAAGGACTGTCAGGTTCAGGGCAAGTGAGTTTAATTCTGCAACACTCAGGCAACAAAATGTTGAAGATGTAAGGCTTACAAAAGTWGTTCTACTGTTTTCCTTTTTCAATGCCTTTAATACTTGGAATATACAAGGATAAAACAAACGCATATAAATAAAATAGAAAATAGATTAATTCTCATGGGTTTATGTACAAACTTGCTTTATTTCCTTAAAAGGAAGCACACATTTTTCCTCATTGCTCTATTAAGAATTATGTCCAATAATTGATATTCATGTTTTAGGGGTCAACACATGTTTCAATGCACATGTGTTTGACTGCCTGCCTTCATTTAAAAAATATCAGCCAAAAAGAATCTCAGTGAGAAGTATTAGCAAGAATGGCCTCRCTAACGGCCTCCATCAGAGAAACAAATTCATCCAACACAGAATACAGGGAGTTACTTCTGCCCCACCCCACTCCTTCAAGCCTGTCGYCTGTTGCTTCCTTTGCAAACAAAACCCAATAAATCTGGAAAAGAATTTCAGGGAGTGGAAACTGTTCTGCTTCGGAATGACGAGGCCAATCCTGCATGTTGCTGCACGTCACCCACAAAACACCAAGCACCTTTCTTCCTTAAACACAAGGACGTCTATGCAAGTTTCATAGAATGCAAAAACACTGGCACGTTCCAAGCGGCTGCATTTTTTTTTCCCCCTCGTTCTACCGGCTACATCCGCTGCCAGGATAGGGCAGAGGGCAAAGCTCTCGTAGCAGAGCCAGCAGACAAAGCCGGCCAGTCCAGCAGCYGCCCTGGAACGGCGGCCCTGCCTGATCTCTGCGCCCTACCCCTCTGCCCAAGGGAACACAACAGTCCTGCAGCAGCAGCTGAAGCAAAYGGGCATGAAAGCGACCACAGGTCCAGGTATTAACTCGGCCTCTTAGGAAAATGCCAAAACGCAGTTGAACGAGATAATTACTTGTGGACAATGTTTGCAAGATCCTATATATCACAAGCTTTAATAACACAGATGCTAAAAAAAAGACCTTTTTTTTCCTCCCAATTGGATATAACACTCCTCATTTTGTTACAGTCATTTTAACTTTGGTATTTTACAGACTGCCAGTGATGCAAACAAATATAAATTTGYTAGGGGTAACATCAGCATCAGCTTTTATATGAAGAGATCAGACTTTAACCACATACTAAATTAATTTCAGATACTGATACTAGCAACAAAATAAAGAGCCGAACGTGAAAAAAATGCAACACCACCAAATTTACCTGATTAGAACACATTTTACAGCAAAGCCACTTAAGCAATTTCTCAGTATGCTGCAGATAGAGAGCTTTATAGATTAGCTAATAGAGACGGTGGAAAACTAAAATTTAAAAGATAACAGAGGATCCTAGAACACCAAAGGAAAACACTAAGTGCTGAACCCAACGTGAAGTTTATTAACCCTACATTTTAATACAGATTTCTTTAGCAAAATGAAAAGCACAAGGACCTCATTTCAGTTATTTTTACAATTTTATTCACACTTTACAGTATTACATAATTAAAACAAAACACATCACTGCCTATGCAGCAACGAAAGCAAGCGTGAGCATGTTTTCCAATGGCATATATCCTTTGTAGTAAGCAAACAAAACTTGACTAATACTACAGCAACAGAGCGTGCGAATGATAGAGCTTGTACCTTGCAAAAGATGGATGACCCCTTGTGTGTCAAAGGCAAGTTGCAATGTCGTAATAATGATGACGGGCAAAATAATCCTCCCACTGAAAGCCTTAACTGATTCAGCTAAAACACACAGATCTGTCAGTAAAGCTGCTAGCAAAGGTTACTAAAATACTTATGATGCTGCAGAAAAAGGGCATTAGGGGAAGATCGTGATTCTTCAGATAGCTAACRGAATTTCAGAGACAGTTAAGAGAAGGTAGAGAAGAAAAATGAGAGAAGAATTCACCAGCTTATGTATATATATAAAAATATATACAAGAATATATATTATATATAACATACATATTCTTATAAAGAAATTGAGAATCACATAGTTGTACTCTTATATTAAGAACTGATAATATTTTAAAACTGTGTTTCTAGAAATGTGCCTAGAAAGTAATACAAGTGACAGAACAACTGCTCCAATAARGGTAGCATTTGAGTGTGGCAATGTAAGGGTTAAACCCAGCACGAAATAGCATGTGCTGGCTCTTCTATGATAGAGTTTATTATAATGGCAGATTCTGTCATGCACAAGGTTTTTGTGTACTCGGAATAATGTTTCCAAGGAACAGTCACGTACAGATTAGAGTTCCACCTACTGCATCTGAGCACTCACGGATTAAGGGAACGCTCGCAATGGTGTTACAAACAAATAAGAAACCTGCTCAGCAATTACCCACAATGAAACATAAAATATCCCCCCTCCCCTCATCTACAAGTATAAAAAGCCTCAGTTACATGTAAAAATACCACATACAACTAAAGGGAATGCAAAGCAGCTCCCTTCTATGTATTATTAAAAGCAACGCGCAGCTCTTTAGCATTAAAGAACAACAACATGCGACCCTCCCTTGGAGGTGGTTATTTTCCTTGCTGCCAGGTCAGTGACTGCGCTCTCCAAAGCCAACCTCCCGCTAAAGACACAAAGTCTTTTCAGGTCAGGAGGTCCTACACGAGGCTTCTCGGAAGACAAGCATAAAAGTCCTAAAATAACAAGCACACACACAGGTTTCTCTTAATTTGCCCTGTTGGATTCCTATAATAAGTGCTTAACAACTCCATCCCCAGAGCAACTGTGCAGTCATCAACAAGACCATTTACCACATGATTTAGCAAACATATTTCCAAGATTTTCACTTACGTATGCTGCACTGAATTGGAATAGGAATTAATGCAAGGCAATTTATGGGCAATACAGTTACTGCCTTCGCAGCTCCTTTCATAAGGGATCTAAAGGGAAGGAGGAGCAGCAGTTTCCAGCAATGCACAGAGGCCCTAACACCACAGGGGCCTGGCGTCCTCCTCCTCCTCTCCTGCCTACTGCCGTATGGGGGGCCCAAGCAAAGATGGGGCCCTTGTCTTGGTCCATCCAGGATTCAGGTTTGAAGGATTTCCATGACAGAAGCTACCTCATGTTTATGAATAAATAGCGATGGCAGCACAGGCTGTTTGCAACACTCACAAGCAAGCACCAGCCATCCTGCAGGAGCAGAATCCCCCTTTCACCCGCTTCACTCCACGTTAAACCACAGAAATGTTACATCCCCAGGAAGAACCGGGGCAACACGGCACTYGGGTCTTGGTGACGGTCAATTCAGTGCTGGCTGCTGTAGTGCCCTGCCGCTGCACAAGCTCGGCACGCCAAGCGCCATGAAGCACACACCTCAAGAACAGGTTCCCGACGACATCCACCTCACCTCAGCCCTGCTTCCAGGCTTGGCTTGGCTTAACACCCCTCTGCAATAGCGTCTCTTACAAACTTAGGCATTTTCCCATGCTGAAGTGATAGAGCGGTCAGYGTGTGTCACTCCTCTTGTATTTGGTTAGTTCAGAATTGGCACCTATAAGCAGTAACCTCAACTTGCCAACTGCATAGGCTGGTGCAGAACGGATCCAGTGCTCCCAAATCAAAGTGCTTTCCAGTGTTTTATTCAGTTCCTTGTGAGACTATYTTACTCTTTAGGATAACTTCATCTTAAGTCTAGTCTAAAGGAAGGCAAAGCTCAATCAGATTGTATAAAAATATTTTGAAAACCTGTCTCTTCCATCATTTCATGTGGCATATATAGACAGTGGCATTGGAGATCTACTCACTGCAAAGCATAACCCCCTGAGCCCCTTCTGTGCTGGCTGTGAACCACTGACAATTATTCTGCAAGAGGAGAGCCCCAAGAAGGGCTGAATCTACCCAGAGTACTGTTTTCTGCAGGGAAAGTGCTTGTTTCTCAMCCCCCATTTCACATTAGAAAGTATCAAAAGCCTTTAAAATCCACACCAACCAAATTAATCTACTGTGGAAGGAAGATAGGTTGAACTGACTTGTTTTCTTCCCCAAAACGAAAAGCTCCCTCTCAGCCCCAAACTCTTTATTTGTTACATTCTTTTAGGTATGATCTTTTTATCATCTCCTTGACGCAAGTCCCTATAAACTGAATAAACTGACTTGTCTATGCTTGCTCCTTTGCAGYCTTTTGGCGCCTCATCTTTCCTCCACCAGCCCTCAAACGCAAYGTCACAGCACTGCAATTTCCACGACTAGCAAAGAATAAAACATGGGTTTAATTTTCTCCTTTTTAAAGAAAGGGAAGAAAGCAGGAGGTAGAAAGTTACAGCTTAACATCAATTAACTTCAGTTCCAAAAAAAATTAAACACACACACACACATTCAGGAATAAACAGTGCAGGATGACTACACGACTGAGCAGCCACCTGCTTCTGCTCTTTGCGGCTCCGACTTATTTTTCAAACCGTGGGGCAAAGGAGACAACACGTACCCTGAAGGGAGCGGGGGCAGTCGAGGTTGATGCCCACAGAGCTATGGGCCTGAGGAACCCTCCTTGCCCGGCCCTGCGCCGCACTGCGGGATGTGCCCACAGCCCCAACCCAGTGTTTGTCTGCCTGCAGACGTGCCGGCCACCGCAGCAGCACCACGTCCATCTGTGTCGGGAAATCTTCACACCTTCCGGGCATTTTTACACAGAAAAAACACCTCCTGGCTGGAGCTATGCTGCGGCACTCGGCTGCCTTGTTTTTCACACGCGGAAAGAGAACACTGGTCTGTTCCCACCACCTTAAAACACCATTAAACAGTTACAAACACACTTCACCACAGATTTATACAGGCCAGACACCTGACAACTAATCTTTTCTTACAGAAATCTTCTTGTCTACTTTTGTAATACACACCTTTGGCTAATTTATTATACTCGCCATCCAGAGATGTCATCACAAAAAAAAATATCATCCCAAGTACAAATTCCTCTCAGCTGTTTTTCTTTTAACGACTGATAATAAAAACTAATAATATTTTATTCACCCATCAATTTCTCACACGTGGCTATTGGCCAGGCCGCCCTTTGAATGACTGCTGTAACTTCATGCACTGCAGAGGCATATTTGGCCAGTGGTTCCTGCCATGGTGGGCTTTATTTAAAGGAATGATGCAGAGAGAGAAAAAGTTATTGTTTAAAGGTGCGTTAACAACAACAAAAGAAGCAGCACAAACCACACATATAGGACTTCAAAACGCACACCAAAGAAGAAAGCAAAAAGAGCCATGAGGTAAGAAAGAGTCAGCACGCACAAGCACAGCAAGAATAAATATGGCAGAACAAGCTTCATTTCTTTTGCTTTTCAAGTCRCGATTTATATCGGAACCTTTGCACTCTCCCCACGCCCCTCCTCTTCTTCCACACTCAATGCCTGGATTCCAGCAAAACGCAACAAGAGGAGCAACAACAAAAAAAGGGGCTGAATCTTTCTCCCGTGCGCTCTCTCTCCCCATAAGTGAGCATTTATTTGTTATACAATATGGTGACTGCAAAGGAAGGAAAGACATACAGTTCTTTCCAGAGTGAGCCCAACTATTTAGAATTATAAAACACTATACAAAGTCCCCATAAGATACATCTCATGTTAAAAGTGTTTTATTGCATTTAATTGGTATAGAGTATTTGAATACTTCACTTGAAATCAAGCATACACATGATTTTTAACCTTACAATTACAACTTAATGATCCGATTTGACTGTAATTCTGATAAATTTAAGAATTACAGCTTCTGAATTGAGCYTAGTTGCCATTTGTGAGGAAATTCTATTGGATATTCTCTCTAATTTTGAAAATATAATACTCAAAAGATCATCGGGATATTTTCATTTGCCAGTTCTAGCAAGGAGAGAATTCTTAAGCAGGAAAAGATACTGCATTTTTTTTAATTAAAAATCCTAATACAAAAATAACTTTTAATTATTCCATACTGAAAAGAACATGTAGTCTTTTTTTGGACAACTAAGTGATTGGTGATTTAGTAACAGATTTATATACTAGGCCCTCAAGCAAAATACGCAGTGAAAATAAAACTGTCCAAATAATCAATAAAACATAATACGAGTTTGCTGTTAAAAAAGAAGTTTTGATCTCATCACAACCTTTCAATTTAATGGATGAAATATAAAGGTGCTGTTAAACATACCACAGGCACATGYATCTAGGACTGTGCCTGCCAGAATTTATCACAACTCACTTCAAATGATCTTTCTAGCTGAAGTTTCCAAGACTTGTTAYGATCAAATGAGCTATCCCTCTGTACTATAGTCACTTATTTGATTAGATCAAGATTTTGGGGCTGTTTTATAAAATTCTCAAATTAGGTCTTGGAGGTCCTATCCAGAAAATATGCTTTTTCAGCACTGTTTTTTTTCCTATCGTGAGCATCTGCTCCAACAGGCTTWCAAGTAGGCAGAAATGTTTATTTCCCTATAGATCTTTGCTAAAATTAGGATTTCCAGCCCAGGAAAGTGGGTGTCCGCCTCTCAGAGCACAGCACAGAGAACAACGTGAAAAGGTCCATGCAGAAGAGGTGGGTGGAACAGTTTCTATAAGAGAACAGCTGTTCTCAAGGATTAATGAGGACAGCCATTATCCACCTATTACCCTTCATCTTTTATCTTAAAAAAAACCATAAAGCAAGTCTGTCCTAAACCTAAGACTTCAACATGCAAATGGAGTGCAAGGCAGACAACTTGGGGGGAAAAAAAAAAGCTCTAAATTTATCATGCTAAGATAGCAGCAACTTTAATTAAGGCTCTTATCAACTTCCACCATGAATATTTGCTCCTAGCTCTCCAGCTCTGGCCTCAAAATCTGATGYGATTTAGCAATTAATAAACATTAAAGGCAAAACTCAACATCTGTGGGAAAGTTATGCACAAATGCAGACTTGATACTTCGTAATTCTCTTCTGCCATAAATGATTGTTTGCTATTTTAGTCAAAAAAGGTGTTTTAATAAAATCATACTGTTTTGAAAAAAGTAATTTCTGCTCGTGGTGATGTAAATAGAGCTTTTAGCTCAGGACTGCATTCCCCRATAGCAAAACAAGTTTGCTTTTCCTAATTTAAACCGACTAGCTCAGTAGAAGCAAGCACTGCCTGGATGAGTGTTCTGCCACTCAGGTAGTTACGAGTGGCTACATCAACTCCCATCACAATCCTTCTGCACCGACAGCTATCCAAGCGTCTCTCCCCCTCAAGGAACTGAGGTCTGTTCCTGAACAAGTACAGTAGTGGTAATGCTGTCAAGGTCCTGATCGTTTTAACTTCTCTTCTTTTGGTTAAGGTTAACTTCAGCCTTCCTGAAGCCAGTCTTTTCGTGCTGGCTTTTCCGCTCCATCTTCCTCTCCAAGAAGCCCAGGCATTTTAAAACACAGCTTAGAGCTCAATGCAATTTAACACAATTCCTAAGGATGTTCTAAAGAACCAGCTACAAAAGAAAAAACTAGAAAAAGACTGAGGGTCCCCTTCCTATAAAATACCCAGAATTTTGGGTACCTTTGTCCAGGCACAGAAGTCCCGTGACCTTAACCCATAAAGCCCCATTGGCCACACAAGTACTAAAAGGGTTTAAGAACCTGTCACTGCTTGAAAAGTGGGCCTGACGCCCCAAGGTGACATTGCAAGCACGGGACCCACAGGGGACACGCTCTGCCATATCACAGCCCTGCCATCAGCAGACTCCCTGGCCAGCGATAGGGAGGTGATGGATCAYGGTGAACAGGGAGCTGGGGTTGACGTGCTCTCCATGGCCCTCGCGGAAGGARGCCCCAATCCTTCAAGTTGATCTATGAAAGCCAGGGATGCCTTAGGCAAGTACACAGGCTTCTCTTGYGGTAACAATTAACATGCACAGGGTGACATGCATTTCTTGCAGATGTTTTCGCCGATATTCTTTTAATCACAGTTTTTGAGCTTTCAGGAAAACGTAGCCGCTCATCTGCAAACATCAGTGGCTCTGTCAATTAGCCACACTCCTTCCAATATGTATTACTTAAAAATATACAGAAGATMGTAAAGAATATGGGGAAGAAAGGAAATAAAATAGCTTTTAGAACAAAACCAAACCAAGGTACTTTTTCAAAAAGCAGCTAGAGCGAACAAGTGAAGATGGAATAGCTGCTCACCCCATCATTTACAGACTCCCTAAAGGAAACAATTTGCCACTGTCCCACACTACAGAGCAGTCAGTGATAACATCTATATGTAGGCGAGCCCTTTCAGCTATTAGAGATGGTGTTTTTTTGGAAGCGCTCTAACAAATTCATTCTTTGCAGAAGGTTATACCACTCTACAGGAAGAAAGTAGTAACGTGCCTCTGCCAAGTGAAATTATCGTCATATTTGTCAAAGACTGAAACTTTCCCTAACRTTCCTTTTCTGTCAGTTGCTCTATCAGCAAAATTCAGGCAGTCGATAAAAACAGCCGTTTAATGCAGTCTTCCTGAAAGGAGACAGCTCTGGAAGCAGCCGTAGCAGTGCACGGGAAACCCAGGGGGCAGACGAGCTCTGGACAGGCAGGGGSAGGACAGGGGATCCTCACCACACGTGCCAGCCCTCACAGCTCCTGATGGCCATAAGGCAATGGGAAAAGCTCCCGGGACAGCCTACCTAGGGCCAGAAAATCCTCRGCCAGAGTAACTGCCTTCTTGGTGGTATCTTCTGCGATAAGTCCTGCACTGAAAAGACCATTTTAAAGCCTCACTGCCACTACAGTCATTATTTATATTTCCCGCTTCCCCTTCCTGCCCCAGTGGAGGGAACCCAAGGGAACACGGCGCTTGATGAGACACGTGAGACAGCCTCTAACCACATGCAGAGAAGTCCAAGAGGCTAAAGATGCCCTGGCCATCCCGTCACCTTCAACATAGGTACTACGTTTATGACACCAACTGCATATATGCAATGACTCATGCACAAAGCAACTAACATAGAAACATGTCAGTAATGTAAAGCTTTTACATGTAGGCCCCCACCCACCTCAGGAGAACTACTTGTGAGGCTTTATGTTGCACTCCTTTTCAGTTAAAAGGAATATGGATCAGAAATATTTTGTTCTATCCCGATAGAACTACTTGAGGACTGGAGCAGAGGCCTTAAAATTGGTCAAAAACATTTACAGAATGTTTACATTTCTGCTCATAGTATTTTTCTCATTTTAGATAGGTCTCAAGATGTGTGTAAATTGCATATATATTACTGGATTACCAGAGCATTTAAGAACTCTAAGAACACAGATTAAAAACCAAAACCAAGAAAAAAAAAAAGTTAAAAAAAAAAATCAAATCAAAGATCTTGAACGTCCCGAGAAAAATCAATGCTAGAAAGTMCCTCTGAAGTCATTGGCTTTTCTTCATAAGCAAGAGGAAACAAAACTAGACTATACATGCTAGAGGATATCGCATTGTAGGGCTGAATTCCATATTTTTCAGTCTTTTTTTCCTTTTTTAATCTGGGCAACTAAATATTCCTCCAAGACCTGATGTAACTAGGCTAAGAGACATCCTTCCTGAAGCCTTGTGAACAAACGCAAGTTGAAAACRTGTCATATTTTATGTTAAAAATGTTTACTTCTGTCATCACCTTGTACAACTTGTAACAGATTTCAGCACAGGAAAAAAAAATTACACTTTAAGAAACAAATTTTTCATTACTTCATAGATTATGACATCTCCAATTTAATTTTCAGTGTATTTAATGAATCCTTTAAGTTACTCATACATTCTTTATCATTCAGTTTGGTTACAAATCAAAAGAGCAAGGATCAAAAAGGATCACTCCAAGCTTTCCACGGGAACAGGGACGAAAAGCAAGCCAGATCAGGTGTAGGTTTTGATTTGCTTACACTAATAAGCATCATAAATTATTTACTGAACTTCAAAGCTTTAAAACTTATGAGGAACAGAGTTGCAAAAATAAGTTTTATTTGTATGCTGTCATTTATTTATCAGATGGTTTATAGAAGAAGATATGCATTAAGTAAAAGTGTATTATGTGCATTTCATTAAAACCTACTGTTCTATCTATACAGAGATTATGAATGGACTCTCAGGTAGCTTTTCCATAACCGAAAACGGCTAAAAGTGACATCTTGAGAATAAATGCATTGCACCCATACCTTGCAGAAAAGCATTTATATCTGCATATGCAAAGCATTTCTCAAGGCTAGGCAAAAGCAAGCCTTGAATCAAAGCAAACTACTTAKGGAAGCCAACTCGAGTAATAAAATATTTACAGCACAGAATACAAAGGATAGTTGCACTAAATTCAGATCCAAAGCCCAATTTTTGCAGAGACTTCCAGACAGATCAAAAATTAAACACGTCAGTCTAACCTAGGCGGGATATCAGGCTGGTGGAGCCATTAAAGATCCAAATTTTGTCTGATTAAAAGCAACCGTGGGCCACGCGGCTGCCGGGAAGCTGCTGTTTATGTGCCCTAGGTCAAACGTGGCCAACTTCACACTTCTAACCAGGGCTCTTTGTAATAGATTGGATGAAACACGTTTACAAAAGAATCAATAAATGTAAAGACTGGAAAGAATTAGAGAGGCTTGCAGGCTTGTACCTATTGTCTGGGGGAATTAGATGTCAGTTTGAGTATTATAACTCTGACAAAGGCTTCCAAAGCTTTAATTTACTAGAACACATAATGGGTGACGTAGAAGCTGGGAAACACTAGTCAGCCTGGACACATTATTTAACAAACAGTTTAATGAACGTTACCAACATTATTACAGCCCTGACAGTCCTCACGCACTCTGCTCCTTCCTTCCTATCTCGCAATCTCACCCAGTGAAGCGCTGCAGTCTCTGCCCCACTTAAACTCTAGGTCTCAGAAGCAGGACGACACACAGGCTCAAAAAAGGGGATTTCACTAATTCATACTAAACAGCAACGCTAAATGCTAAGCGAACAGCTACGGTCAAGCTGTTTTCCAGCTAGTCTACAGACCGCTACTTGCACGGCTTATGAACTTCTACTAAAAGCAGTTCAGTTAAGTATTTAGGACACAGTGCATCTTAAGAAAACAAAATCTATCTCTATTAGTAAACTATTGTAAAAAGAAGGTAGAGAGACAAGTAAACAGATGAAGGTCAGAATAAACCAGTATASTGCTTAAAGAAGAAAGGACTAGCTTACATCAGAAAACACAGCTCAAGTCCTCYCAAACTTTAATAGTAGTAATATTTTCTTTCCTGAGAACATTTAATTCTTCAAATGCTTCYTGTGGAAGCAGAATATCCATATCTACTCCTAATTAAATATTTTACAGTGATCTGATTTTACCTCCTCAGTTCTCTCCGACTAATTCAAATGTACGGTTTAAGTCACTAAGGCACAMGGTTTGCATTCCAATAAAATAATTAAGACCAGGTGTAATTTTATACCACGCTGAACTTTGAGGTTTACCTTTAACACTTCCCCCCACATRCATAATCTGATTTATAAATTCCAAAATGAGAAAGCGATGCTGAACAAAGTATCCATAAGCTTTTCCAGCTAAACCATATGGTCTAGTGTGCCAACAGACAAAATGAAATTTTTAACACACAATAGGGTTGTTTAATGTCATATTCCACTGGGTAAAATTGGATACAGGAGGTTGGATTTCTCTATCCCAGGATCCCTCTTCAAACCACAAACTGTTCATGTGCAGCTGATGAGTACAGTATCTCTGAAACTCCCTTTACAACCCAGTGCATACATTGAAACAATCACTGGAGTGCATTTTTTCCCCCAGTAAAATGCATAAAGAACCCCATTTCTGAAGACAGAAATGTATTCTATCACAGGGCTTTGAATAACAAGATATTGAATTCTTGTTCTACCGTGATGCGAAAGCCTCACTTGGGACTTTCTGGATCACGGGACAAGAAGTTGCTTTGACCATAAAGGTAAAGGTATACATACATCTGCATGACAAAGAACGTCCTTGCTACCGAGAGAAGGACTTTGTCAACATGACCACCCCTACAGACAAGAGTAAAMCCAATCTCTGCTCATTTTTTATGTATTAACGCCTGCTTCCTCAACTATAAAAGCATGTTAGAATAGTTTCTTCCACTACTTATCACTGCACTAACTATAGTTACTTTTGGTTTCCTAGGCTGCCAGCATTAACCTGGGTGGTTAATACATTTGCACCTATTTTAACGAATATGAAGCGCTGCGAAGAGCTACATCACATTCACAGAAACAAATATGCATATTTGACCTGTTTTCCTTTCATTTAAATCTACCTTAACAACTTGAAAGCCATGTCATTTGGACGCTCAAGGTCAGGATTTCTGAAGAAGGTTCACTGCAGACAAATCCCAAAGGGCTGCACAAGTCTCTTCGGTCACATCAAAAGGAAGTTGTTTTATTTTTTTTAAAAAAAAAAAAAAAAAAAAAAAAAAAAAAAAAAAAAAACACAAAAAAAAAACAAGGTTAAGCATAGCTTTAAAGTTAAAAGAAAGTGCACTCCACAACAGAAGCTGCTGTTTCTGCTCCTTTGGGCTGTTCATTGTGGAAGTCTGGTTGACAGAAATTGGAATGAAAAGCTTAGAAAGGGCTATCCTAGACACAGTGTGCTCTCAGAAAGAAAGGACACCCGATTAACCTTTGCCTGTGTCAATAGCCTATTAAATTGTAGCACTTTACACAGCRGAAACATATTACCCAGTTATTTCTATCAAAAGAAATCTTATTTAAATTTCTATTTCAAGAGTATTCTTATTTTAGATACTGAATCAACACTACATTCTACTGCTAGCTAACCTGCCCAGTGTTACGCAGTGAAAGCTGCGGTGAGCCCTACAGAACTAACTGGTTTCCAGCTTGCTAAGTGCGGTGGGGGAAGCACTGCTCAAATATTTTAGAAGGCAAGCTTAAAAGCAAAGAAAAACGCTAGGAAAATAGGCAGAAAATTTCCTGACAAAAGCTATGATTCATCTTGCCTCAGCCAAGAGCTCTGACCCAATCTATACTTGCCTCCCCTTTGCCCCCTTTTGAAAGCTACCCTCTTAATATCCAAATAAATGATCAGATACCCAAAAACTTTCATCCTCACTCCCGCTTCTGCCACTAATGGCAGTGGGCAGGAAAGCAGCATAACTATTTAAAACTTTTGTTGGTCAGTTTGAGGAGAGGGAAGTTGGAAAACTTGTGCATTCTGGCAAATAAAATGTAGCATGCAACGTTAGAAGATAAGGACAAATATTACTGGGTTATAAACATCTAGGAAAGGGTAAGCTATTTTTACATATGAAAATAAGTTATCTTCAACCCTTTTCTTGATTTTTTAAAATTTCCATCTCACTTCTCTTTCAAAATAATACCAAACGATATCACTTCTTACATTAACTTACCTCTAGTCACGACACCCCAGTTGCCTCATCATTGCTCCTGTCCCATGGGCTTTCTTTCACCTTGCATGGTTCTTCCACAGCAAACTGAGAACCCACTACTGAAGCAGAGCCAGCCAGGAGAAASAGAAATATACTCCAAACCACTAAAATGCAAGCCTACAACCGGGATGCACCCCTCCTCAACAGATGTGAACATAGTAAGGGTTGCCTGTTAGGAGAAGCGAGCAGCCCGGCAAGGGCTGGAGCACGAGAGCAGCTCGCTGGCACRTCCTCAGGGTCACACTGAACAGGGAAGGGAGCTATGAGACAGCAGGAGAAAGATCAAAAAGTCAGAGCTTCTCCTCGCTAGTTCATCTGAAGCTAGTAAACTGTTGAAAAATATGCAGCTCTTCAGTGTGTGCTGTGATCCCTCAGCACATTTATAAAGAAAAAAATAATATATACTGCCATAGGGCAACTGCTAGAAGAGGCTGCCCAGAGAGTCTGTGCGATCTCCACCCTGAACATGTTCAAGACATCTGGACACAGCCTGGAGCAACCTGACCCTATCAGACCTGCTTTGAGGCTGCCTGGCCCAACCTCGCTCTGCAGGTCTCCTCCAGCTCAAGCGCTTGTTCACAAAGAACCGCAGAGTAATTTATTCTTTTCCCAGGAACACAACTTCTGCTGCCAGGCTCACAGTGCTCCTGACGCAGCAAGCAGCCCGAGGAGCGTAGCATCCTTCAAGGTGGAAGACTCATACACCACCAGCAGCACGCTGGTGAAACACTGAGCGTGAAAACCTCTTACATGGTGAGCCAAAGAAGGAACGAGTTACTTGGGTCTTGCTGTTATCCACTGAAGGCTCAGTGTTTCAGTACCCTGTCCTGAAGAATGTTCTTTCTTGAGAGAACTACCTTTCACTATTCTTGTTAGACAAATATCTCATTTGTAGATCTTTCTCTGAAGTATGGTCCTAAGGCAACATATTTGATTTTTTTTGCTTAATTCACAGTATATTTTTTCCTCGTGTTTAACAGTGTTTAGGATAATCTAGATATTTGAGAATATTTTATTATTTTTAACTCTGTACTGGAATACAGCTTTACATAGTACAAAATGAGCTGTATAACTTGACTTTTATCCTGTTATTCTACTTTTTATAGCAAAGTATAAAAAGCTAGGGTAAGAATTGCTTGATCACTCCACGTAATTGCAAATGAAGAATATTTCAATTTGTTAGGTAAGCAAATGAAAATCCTTTTGGCTTTCTTCTTATGAATCCATATACAGAACTTAATTTTGACTCTCTAATATTTATTCCAGAATTGATTTTCTATGCACATATCTCAACTGTTAATCTATACAGTGAAGGTAGAGCAGAAGCATCACACACCTAATAGACAATAACTTAAATTCAGCTATAAAATGCTGTTTTTTCTTTCCACAACATCAAATCAATCTATTCATGAAGAAAGAGGCAACTTGATATCTTGGCAACTTCCATTTACCTTCCACAAGGAAAGATTAAGCTTCCCACACTTATCTCCAATACACGAATCATTAACAAACTGTTTCTTGATTAATGAGCATCACAGCAGCCAAGACAAGACTTGCTTCCATTTCAGCTCCGTAGTTAATTTTTCAGTGTTTAGGCTACTTGAATAGAGACAAAAAAAAGAAAACAGAGGGCCTGTGGTGAGTAGGATCCACCCGTGGACGCTCTCAAAGCACACCTGAGAGATCTCGAGATGAAACACTCCTCAGTACAAGCACCTGAGATACCTGATGCACAGCACAGAGGCCTATAAACACATTCTGGTATTAAGATATTAATACCGTTTGGGCTATTTGCGACCTCTCTAAATGCTAGTGCCTCAGCCATTCATCACACTACACAGGATGCCGCTACAGGAAATCAATAGTATTTGCAACTTATCAAGACTGGAAAAGGCAAACCCGCGGTACGAGACGACAAACGCACGGCAAGCACGGGTGCTCTAAGTACACAGGCAGCAGAAAGGAGGAATTTTTCTGCTCATGATGCATTAACAAAGGTGCTCCGCTTTAAGGGCCACGAAGCCTGCGTACAGAATTAAACCATCTTCATCTACATTCCTGGTGTCTGTTACAGAAGAGAAATAGCACATTTCATAAAGGTGCAACTAAGATTCTAGTGCATTTTCTAAATTATTCTAAACTTTCAAAAGTTAAATGCACATATTAAAAACAAAGCAAATAGAAACACTGACGAATTAGAATGAACACACCTTATCCCTGCCTTTAGATTCTCCAGGCAGTTTTGCATATCATAGGCAAGTATACGCTACAAATACTACCAGGTTTCATTCTTTTTATCCTCTAGACATAAAATGGCCACCAGACAACACTGTAGCATCTTCCTTTAGCCATACATTTTAACTCCTTGACACAAAGCTCTTAAATACTAGATCAGGAAAAGGTAAAATGTCTTTTTAATATCATTACATTAACAAATGTCTCAGCAATTTCCCATTTTACAGCTTTAACAGTGTTTTAAGGAATCAATAGTTATCTTCATTTCACCATTTTTAATCTAAAAATAATTTCCACATGAACATACACACTTGCTTTAATGGTTTCTGAGGTCATTCCCACATCCCAAGCAGCGCTCCAGCTGCAGCAGTCCTCATTCCAGAGCTTCCACGTAACATTTTGGCGATTACCTTCATTATTGCTTTATTGGTTGATATCATTGTCTCTGTTCCGCCCTATTTACAAACTACTTAGACAAAGACCAAAACATTAAAAGCATGTAGTTCAGCTGGACACATGTTTAGCTGCATAACAATCACAATTCCCTATCACATAGTTCTCTGCAGCTGAGAGGCTCTGCAAATATAACAGAGGCACCTGAATAAATTATTAACTACACTTAGAGTATCAGAGAGTACCTATTACCCTTCCTAAACTTGGATGCTGGTTACACTGCAGTCAAGCATGTTAAAAATAAAAGAAAGATGACTTCGCTGTCCAGGTCTCTGTTTTCAATAATTGACCTCATTTATTATTACTAAAAATGAAATAAAGCCAGACACCCAAACGATTCCCTTAGTTAACACAAGAAAAACAACTTACAGCATCGCTGTAATTCTTCCATCCTGCATTAGAAATCTCTTTTAATCTTTTCTGCTATTGCTCTTAATTATCTTCTTCATTGCAGGGGGGGATGACTTCAATAGGATTTTTACTTTTTTCTAGAGTTTCTCATGAAGCCTCAGAGCCTGCCGACCTTCATCTTTCATTTTCCCCCAAAAAAATGCTTGTCTTTCATCTCTTAGGCATATTTGTGAACATTTTTTTTCAACATACCCATTCCCACAATACATAAAAAGGGGAAAACTCAAAATACTGTTTCTAGCAAACACACTTATTAGAGCTATTTTAAGCTTATTATTTTTAGAATGTTAATACAGACTGGAATCAGCTCAGGAAATTATTTATATTTCCAATTGCTAAAAGTAAACTTTCATGCTACATCAATAAGCAGCAAGCAAAAGGATCATTTCCAGAATGCATGGACGGATATCTTAAAAATATATAATTATGTTCATAGCAGCACGCTACTAATTACTTTCCTAATCTATGGAACTGTGCCATATACTTCACATGATTATTCAGCAGAAGAACGTTCTTCTGAGTAGATACTCTGTTAAGACACAAGTTCCACTTTTAGATGTTCTAAATCCTAATTTTATATGCAAGAGTTAGGGAAAAAAAAGAGCACAGAATGAAAGCCTTTATTGGCAAATCTATTCCTGAAAGAATTTTAGATACTGTTATGATAACACTACTTAGAAAGCATGTACACAATAACGTTATCTTCCATGAGAACAAGAGCATCTGACAAGGACTGGAACTGCTCCTATTTCAGAAACGGGAAAACTAGGGCGAAAGGGTATATTTAAATTGAGTACCATGGCATGAAAAAAACCCTAAATACCACAGCATTCTGCAGATGCTATTTAAACTATTTCAATTTTAATACAGCAAATTTGATGGGTAAGGAACATCAATTTCCAGAGGAAAATATCCTTAATTTTACTTGCACTACACACACACACACACTCAAAAACAACCTTCCTTCAAACATCTAGTAAACAGTGTTTGCAAGTTTACCAACTGCTCATTTCTATGTAGCTCAAAAGCAACAATGTGCTGAAAGAAACATCTTGAAATTGCACTCTCTCCTTCTCAAAATTTAAAAGACTTGGATAGAATCAGACATAGCCCACGTCTACCTAAAAGGATTAGCATCTGTTACTCTTCTTTCATGGAGCCACAAAATGATCAGACTGTCCAATAAATCCTACTGGAAATATGTATAGATCTTCAGGAAAACAATTATAACTGGAAATAATCATAATCCACAATACATTTTTCACAAAGTTCTTGATTGTTCTTCTCAATTATCCTGGAATAATTAAAAACAAATCTCTTCCTTGCTAGCTGAAAGACTGGTATTTCACGCCCAGAAGTTTTCCCGTGGAGTGTGTTATTTCGTTACCACCTACTCAGAAATTAAAAATAAATGTGAACTTTGTTTCCAGCATCATATTTACTAACTACATAGCTATAATTTTGGGCTACAGATTCATTATTCTAATTATCCCACAGTGACAGCTCAGACAAAGCCATAACTCACCACGGAGCTTCCTTTTTTCCCCCCGGAACAGCACATATTAAATTATTATTATTATTATTTTTTAGCAGCCAGTCAGGTAGCGCATTGCTGTGCATTTGTGACAGGCAAAGAGCACGTTCCCCTGGATTGACTGCAAGCGGCACGGGCAGCACCAGAGGGGCGAGGGCTGCCGAGGGGATGCGGTGAGTGCAGCCGGAGGGTTTCCGCTCGGCTCCTCGGGCACAGGAGGGACGAGCAGACACGTCCTGCCCGCGGCGTCCCTCGCCATGGGACGCGGGGCTGTACCCTGACCTGGGAGAGCAGCRGCGGCACCTTCACCCTGCAGCCCAGCAGCCGCAGCGCCGACACCAGCCCCAGGAACGCGCTGACACACAGGCAGGCGGCGACACGGGAGCCAACGGAGAGAGCGGAGCATTTCTGCACACACTCTGGGTACCTGTTSGTGTATTTCAGCATTAACCGGCTTCCTGAACACCCGACACGCTTAGAGATTAGATGCCAAGAACTGTGTCTCAGATAGAGGAGACCACGCAGCACAGCAAAGTCTGCTTTGCTCCTTACGAGTGGCTCATTTCACTTCAAGGGTGCAATCAAGATGCCAGCCAATTCAGATACAATCTTCTAATATTCAAAAATAATAGCAAACAACAGTATTAAAAATAATCAACTAATTAAAAAAAAAATACATCTCCTAAGGTGAAATTTTTTTTTATCCTAAGCTGCAAAGGCAGCAGAGTTTCATATAACCATTAGCACTGCAAAACTTCAAATATTAAAAACTCATAGAAACTGTGTCTAATGCACAGCAGTCCTAAATACAGCAAAATCTACAGCATTTTTGACAGGATATCCTGAGATGTCAGATTTCTGTAGGCCAAAAATGCTCTGCAGAGTGGTAGTATGTTCTGTACACAGTAAGGAATCACACAGAGGAAGATACAGCAGGGCGTTCCAAAAGAACTTTAAAATAGAAAGCTTCTTGTTTGTGGCTTCTCGGCCACAAAACTAGACGGAAAAAAGAAAAATCTATCAAACAGTCTTCATTACTTAAAAAAAGCTCTTACTGGTAAGCGTAAGCATCCAGTACCTATACTCATCCCTATATAATTCCATACTTCCTGTTGCAAAATGAGGGGCACACAAGGTTATTTTTCCTTCATCTAGTGTTTTAGCAGGTCACTCTGCACTTCCTTGCACTGCTCTCGCATAGCCCTTGTTTAACCACTGTGCGTGGGTACAAGTGCCACAGGGCAAAGGCTAACACTGCAGCTACAAAGTACGTGCCCACGACACGATTTTTTTTTTGTTTTTAATGCTTTCAATTGTAAATGTTTTAGATCTAACAGAAGACGACTATCTGCAACCTTTGGGAACAAGAGGCACAGTTCTCCAAACAAGKTACTCGACCTCAGCACGCTGGATGYGTCATGCAGTACCWGTGCACACTGCCTCAATAYGGAGCTCCAAATTCCGAGGGCATCCAGATGAAGAAATACACAGATGGATATTACACATCTCCACCGCTCAACTGACAGCAGCAGACTCCTTCCCCCAGCGCCGGCATACGGGTCACATACCCTTAAGGATGGTTATCAACTATTCAGCCTGCAGACCAAATTAATCCTGTGTGATGCCTGCTGGAGATRCTACGTGGCATATGTGGAATGCAAACTCTCCTCCCCGTGGCAGAGCACAAAGCTGCCTCGGCTCTCCAACCGTGGCTTCAATTAGACGCATGCTCCTCCTTGCAAACCTACAGGACCTATAATTTGACCAACTGTACAAATCTACAAACTAAATTGGCATTGCAATTTCACTGGAAACAAAGAGAACTTGCTTCTCAAAGGAGACCTAGACTTTTACATGCAAGATTGTGGRTTTTCCCAAGATCCAATTCATATATTAGCAGATCCACTATTAAAGAGAGGTCACTACTACTCCTAATTTTACCTCTAGCACAATTCAAGTCATAGAAAATAAATCAATAGTTTCTACATGCAGTTGAACCACCTATATTTATACTACGTCYGTTTGGAAAACTTTTAAGGGACTTCAAAAAAAAGGGAGAACTTAAACTCTCCACCAATACCAAATGAACATTTTATTACCCATTCGATTTAAGGACTKCATTTTGTCAGTGGGATTTTTAAGAGCAGCCTCACACATTATTCTTTGAAACACCAGACACTGCATCTGTAATGGTGGCCCAATTCTTCTCTTAATTTCTCCCTTAAGAATGGGAATTGAAAGCCATGATTTCCAGTTTAAGCCATTCTGCCATAATTGCTAGGCAGCTCTGATGCAATCCAAGAAAAACAGAAGAACCCAAATCTTCGAGTCCTGGCTGCTCCTAGGACTTCTCTGCTGGTGCACAGCCATATGTTTGCTCCATCCCAAACTAACTATTGTCAGGAGAGTCCAAGCCCAGTTTTCCAGCCCTTCCTCTTTGCTGAGGATCTGCTCTCCATGCAGCCTGGCACCTTCTCAGGTCCTATCAACAGGAAAGACCATTAGGCCTTCCTGTCTTACCTAAAAGACACCCCAAATCTCATTTGGCCAGTACCTCTTCCATTATCTGCAAAGCTAAGAAAGTAATAAAACTGACACAAGGCCTCAGAGATTTTTTTTWAAAAAAAMCCCCACATATATAAAATATATATTATCAGTTATTGGGTAACACACACCCAAAATCCCACAGAATTGTTAGATAGTCTAAGCTATTTTTATACCATCAACCAAAATCACAACACTATAATATTATAATTTACTTAAACAGTCAATTTTCTGGTGGATAAGTCAATACCTTTGCAGAGCTATGAAGTTAAATCTAAAACTCCTATCACAATCTACCATGGAAGTGTCATTTGTACTGCATACCACAAGGCAGCTTGTTAAAAAATAAAATCAATCTTCTAAATTGCACATTTTATTTGGTGCACATTTCAGCCTTTTAAAGTAGTGTTGTTTTTTATACTGTGGCCACAATGGTTTTCAGCTTTGTATATAAGCCCTGTGCTTATAACGTATTTATATTCCATAAGGTGTTTAAGTCTACAATCCTGCCTTAGCACACTCATACTCTAAACTGTCCCTGTTCACTGGCTCTCACAACAGCAGCAAATGCAGGATTTTTCCACCCTATTCCTCTATGAGTTATAAATAACAAGCCCATCCCTGCTGCAAATGATGAAAAGTTGTCTTCCAACCTTTAAAYGCAGATCAAGCAATAATAAAAGAAAGAAATTACCATCTGGACCTCAAGATATTTCTGCAAAATCCCAAATATTTATAAAACAAATCTGGTCTGTTAAACACAATTCAGCAAGTCTTGAACAGCAGAATACTTGAACATATCAAAAACTGTTTTAAAATGTTAGTCAATCTTTCTCTTGAGGTTTGGATTGAAAAGTTTTCAATGGGCGATTTGGCTGCTTTTCTCTCCCCAGAATCAGGCTATGGATATGGAGGAATTTGGGACAAACAAACAACAAAATTCTTCCCTTCTCCCYAAGCAACTGAGTTACTAGTAGCTCTTTCCCTCCTCTTTTCATCCCTTTTCCTTTAGTCACAGTAAGTTGTCTTTCATTTTGCAATCRATAGTTATAACGACTGAACTTTTGCCTGAGCCTCTTCCCCCAAGTTCTCCTCACAAGCTCAGTCTTTCATTGCCAACTCTATAGCAATTATTTCCAGCTTCCTAAGTTCAAAAATCCTTCCTTCAGTTAAAATATGCTCAAGATGCACTGAGACACAAACACAGCTCTTGCAATTTCATTTTGAAATTAGCGATACCATGTGTGAACCAACAGCAAAACACTATCACACAACCCAGGCTGAGCGCACTAGAAGTCTCCCGGCACTCTTTGGAGTCAATCTTCCTCTTTCCACCACCAAACTTTGTTAAACAGCAGCATCCTCTGTACCTCCCAGCTCTTACTGAAGCAAGAGACTGATTCGGGTTCAGCCAGGCCCTGGCAGCTCAGAAATAGCTGGGACAGGTAATGAGCATTAAAGCACCAGCCAAGAGATGGGTTAACCAGCTCAACGTGCCCCTCCTGCCTTAGGAGGACAAGGCTCATCGCCACCAAGCCTCGGCCTCCACAGCGAGCTCCACTTTGCTGGGTTTGGGCTCCCACTTTGCTAATATGATGAAAGGTGGAAGATCTTAAAGAGTCATTTTCTTACGTCGATATTTTTGGTGTTGACAGAAGCACCTTTCAGACAAGCAGCAGCTCCTCAGGGACTCTCTTTAAATAACACACTCTTTAAGTAATATGGAAATCAAACAAAGAGCACAGCCTCTTTTTTTTTGTATTTATTACTCTGATAAAAAGTTTTGCAGGAAGACAAGGGAAAAGGAAACCTAGGGACCAGCCTTAAGGATGGCGATATCCTTTATGCTTGTGTCTCTCTACACCTTGGTGTGTTAACTAAACGGTATATTGTGTTATGCCACTAATTCCACCAACAAGTTAGAAATGCTTTGAYGATAACCATATAATTTTCAAAGTCACATAATTCCAAACCATAGTTCCTATTTTTGTTGCTGTTATTTTCTTGTCATTCTATTATCTCATCTGAACTCTCTATGGAAATTATGACATTCCCTTAAATGGTAAAGAACTTTAAGGATTACTTTTAATTTTTAAAATTTCCACTCTTTGTATTCATAAGCATTTTATCCATATCACATCTCTTTCCATAATTTATGCTAAGTTTTGCAATTTTTGTCTTCATAGCCAAACCATTTGCAGCATCACCTGGTGCTAACTTCATACACTTATCTTACCCACAAGATATCCAGTCAACTATTTGATCTAATGTTGTATACACATTATTTTAAAGCGACTTTCCATACAAATTCACGGCTTCTGTATTTCACTCATGCAGTAAAAGAAAAAGAACTATTTTTTGCTTAGAATTAAGAACAGCGTTTACCTATTATATCATCAGTTAATCCGGGTTTTATTAATATTTACAGGGCCAAAAAAAGCCCTAACCTTGAAATTCTCATGAAAACATAGAAGTTTCTGCTCTCTAAAAAAAGAAAATARCAATAATAAAAAAGAATAAAGGATAACAAAAAGATCATCTGGTCAGAAACAGCAACAGAAACTGCTCAAGTTTCTGCACATGTGGCAGCATGGAAATATTTGCCAAGTTACAAATGTTCCAAGTTAGATAATGCACTGTTAACAAGATGGTTAAGAAATCCTAGTAAAATACAATCACTGCTGTTTTAAAGTCACTGAAGCACTAAACTAAAATATGGTAGGCTGAGAGCAAGAGCTATTTCATATCAAGAGTTTATTAATCTAGTGCTCCAGTTTAAAGAGCTATTTCATAAAGATGTGAATTCAATATGAAGCAAAATACAGGAAACTACTATTTGCTCATTAGGGATGCCAAGCTGTCCCTTGTATGTAAATATCATCAATATTTTATCTAAGTTGTGGAATCAACTGGCTATTGAAACATCTGTGTTTTCACATTAAAAAGAGARAAAAATATCACTAAAATAATGCTCTAATATATTTATGCTAAATTGTACCATTCAAAGCACCTTATGACAAAAAAGTCTAACAATATAAATCATTCTAAAATTATAGTTACATTTACCTGATCATCTGTAYTTTGTATTTTGATAAAAGTACATACTCTGTTTACTCATTGCTCAAGTGCTAACCAGGCAAGGGACCCTGGGTATCATCTCTCTAAACAGAACCATCACTAATACCATCTGTTTGCAAATCCTGCAGTGTGAACATTTTGAGCAAACAGAGCAGTTGCTGTTATTTTCTGCGCWTGTTTCTTGCGCTCCTTAAGGAGGGTCCCTGTAAGCTCCTAAGAATACCAAGGACTTTCTCCTCAGAGCTAAAAGCAACGTATACAGACSTCAGGATATCAAGGAAAAAGGAAGGCAGGGCAGGAAAAAGCCCTGAAATCCAATATGCATGTAACAGGGAAGAACAACAAGCTTGATTTCTTAAGATACCRGCAGTCTAACATACAATTCAGAACTGCATTTACAAAATGAGATTATCTCCAATAAAACATGTTTCATTTCATGGAAACACAGCTTACAGAATGAGAGGGAGAATTCAGTACCACCACACTAAATTCACTAGGCAGATCAGCTCCATGYATTATGAAAAGTATTTTTTATATTAGCAATGAGGTGTCATGCCACATACGTGCATAGTGAAATTGTCACCCTGATATTAGCGCTAAACTCATGCACTTTGATGCAGAAACATTTTTTACATGCTATTCTTTGCTGATCACTACGCGAGAGAATTAMAGATTTTTAAAAATATTTTTATCTACACATATACACACACGAATGAGAAATATAGAAACAACTTTGCAGTATTCATTAGCTTCCACCGTGAAGAGGTGCAATATTTTAAGCTGAATTCTGTAAAACCCAGGACCATGCACTACTGACCCGCTAAGGTTTTGGGTTCAACTTGGCTATACAATCCAAGTGAGTCTGAATGAACAGGCATTATGTAAATGGCCAGACTTAAATGAAAGGCAGCTCTCATGTATTAATCCAAGGCCTGGGGTGCTTTTAGAGTAGGCTGGAGACAATCCCAGACACCTGGCTTTTGAAAGACCACCGAGGGAATATGCAGAGGGCAGGGGGGAGGGAGGGTCTGCACATGCAGTCTGAAGTTAAATTTAGCTAAATTGAAGACTGCCTTAAACTGTCTGGCTCAAGAGCCTTGGATATGCTTGGTTTTAGTTATTAGATGCTGGAATATACTTTTCCATCTTAAAAACACAAAATACTCTTCAAAGCAACACATATTGTATATTTGAGAATTTAGTAAGTATTTTACTTGGGAGGAAAAAAAARTGCTTTTAAGTATAGGTTTGGAATGCATTTTTCCTTTGGCATCTTAAAACATCTACCTTGACACTGTTAATCCTCTCCAGGGAAAAAGGTCACAAGGCAGCTGAGGCACAGGATTCTGGAGATGCAAGTCAGGAGAACACGCAACTCAGCTCTCCATTGTAAAAGCTGCTGCTATGTAATTGTTAACAAGCCAGGCTTAAACTAGACTGGAGAGCTGATAAAACACCAGTACAGCCACATAGTTAACACTGGTTCAAGTGTCCCTCCACCAGAGCCTCTCCTAAAGGAGATTCCCCATAAACTACCTTTTCTGCAGCCTGCCCCTCTTTTCTGTCAGGGGAGCAAGAGACAGATGAACAAATATGGGGAAATACCTGAAGAATTAGACGAATTCTCATGGGTTCTTTTTTGTGTATGTTTATTCTCTTTGCAATCTTTTTAGAAGGTTTTTTTTTTTAACTTCCTGAAGAAAGTGGGCACAAACAAAACATCAGCTGATTCTTCTTTTCCATTACTCTTTTCCTCACACTTGTTTAATATCCTCTTTATCTATATGTTCTTCCATGCTTCTTCCCTTCCATAGAACAGATCTTGATGTTGCTGTCCCTTTTTGATACCTTCTTAACTCTTTCTCCCTCCCAGTTATTTTACCCATCTTCTTCCTTAGACCTTATACCTCCCCTTACATGCCATTTGGGGTACAGGGTGCAGACATTTGGCCACTTGTTTGGCTCTCTTCTCCAGCAGTTCAGCGAAAGCGGCCAGCAAAAATACACGTCAGCTCCTCACCAACCAGTCAACCGGTACCCAGGCAGCTCCGCAATGACCACCGAATCCGTTGGCTTGCCAGGATATGGCAAAAAAGCCCCCAAAAGTCTATGGACAAGTCCAAAAGCAAAGAACAGATGAGGCAATGGTAGGGGGAGATGATGATGACGACAACATGAAGCTTTTAGGGCCCTATCAGCACTGCCCTACACATTCGCCATCCACCACTGCCTAGTTATGGGAAAAGGGTGCCACCTGGTGCCCAATCCTTCTTCTTCTAGCTGCTCACTTAACCATCGGCTTTTGACTCGCCTCCCCTTTGCTCTTGAGACATTCACCTAACTCTTTATTGCCTCAAACTTAAAATCCTCCAACATCTCCCTTAACAACAGGCAGATCTTCAGTCCTTGCATCGGCCAACTTGTTATACCACGCAAGGACCTGCACAAATCCACATAACCAAGGCCAAGGAAAAACTCTGCAAGTTGGAGGTATCCAAACTGCTGACCCAACAAGGGCCCCTATAAGCCAACGTGAAGGCTTCTTGCCCAGTAATTAGACACTGCTTTTGTTCTCAACAGTGCTACTCCCCATCACCCCAATAATGATGAAACTACATTCAGATTCCTTGAAAGAGCTATTTAACCATCTTTCTTTTTGTCTAGACTGCCAAGTATATGATGCTTTACATCTCTGAAACCACATAAAATGCAACTATCATAGTGAGTACAAAGGGCCGTTTCTGACACTATTTCTTACATGAGAAATATCCTGGATTAGCTTCCTATGGAGATCTACAACAAACAATAAGCTATAAGGAATGCCACATTCATCTGCAAGGTCCTCTAAAAAGACTTTTACCTGGCAGAGGAAATACTTCTCAGATTTGCCATCTCAGTTCTCAGCATCCAGTTAAAATCTGTGTTCACAAGACAAACATTTTCTATTATTCTAGATTTTTTTGCATCCCAGCTCAGCAAATGCGGCCTAGAAAAACGCACAGAAGCTCCAATGATTGACAGCTTTGATCTTCCGATACTGTTCGGTACTAAATACAATATTTATAAGTTTGGGTAAAGCACAGAAAAAGAAACAAAAATAAAACCCTGCCTTTTATTTACTTCAGAATGGAATTCACACTAATTTGTCACATTGAACTGAAGCAATTTTTCAGACTGCCTGCACCTCAAAGTGAAAACACTTCCAAGGGTTTACTTGCACTTTGACCGGTTTTTGTTGTGGAATAGTTGGACACTGAGCCACATCCATGTTCTCACTACAATTATCTGAGTGATGACAGGAATATACTCAGGCTTTGCTTTTTTATTGCTATGTTTGGATTGCAAAGGAATTTCAACCCAACAATGCCAAACAAGTGCCTTTTTAAACTGGGGTCTAAAGTAGCTTTGGAAAAAAAACATTAGCTATTGAAATCAAATACAAATATACTACACCGTTACAAGCAAAACTGCTTGCCCACTTCTTTGCTAGTCAAAATTATTGGTTATGGAAGAAAGAAACCCACAACCCACACCAGAAAGTTCTAGTTCTTTTACTGTTCTGCTATTCCAGAGATTAACATTAAATTTACAGTGATTTTGGACCTTAAATAATATTGCACTGAGACCCTAGGTATAATAAAGTTAAGAAGTGGGCACATGTACACAAAGCATTTTAAAATCCCTGCACAACTCTGATCTCCACTTTCAGATTTTTTTTATCATTATATACATGTATTATATATGCAGTTACGTGGTTACAGATAATACGTATATTATAATATGCATATTAAAATGGGCATACATGCACAATTACCTGTATAATGCACACCAAACACACTATTCACCTGGTGTTGAAGATGCTTTAAAATACACTTAGTAGTATCAATTCAAATTTACGTATTAAAACAAAGATTTAAGAAATGTTAACTGCCCATTCTATCGAAAAGACAGCCCAAAAAGGTTAATGACAACATACACGGTCTATCTGCTAAATTTGATATAAAAAATTATATTCCAGTACTGCAAATCAGACACTTGCAAAAGCAGAAGAAATGAAACTACTCTTGCTCAGATATGAGAAGATGCCTATAACCCAGAACAAAGACTTCTTAAAATACTAAATATTCAGATATCTCTCTAGTCCTGAAGTCATTTACCCCTCCTAAACTGATCGCAGACCTCGTAAGGAGCAAACACCCTGACAAAAGTTAGACCGTTTACTGCCCATTTGCTTCCAATACCTCCGAAAGCTGCCATTTTATGTGCTCTGATTAGTCATATTTACCTGACTGACAAGCCACAGACGAAGGGACCAGCAGAGAGCAAAATGAGCCTCTTTAACGGAGCAGATAAAGAGATCTTAACACCGCAACAGAGACTAAATTTAAATTACAGGATAAAAACAACCCTTGGCAGGAGGCACCCGGAGGCAGCGCCCGCCGCGCTCCCCGCGGGCACAAGGCGGCCGGAGCAGCAGCGGGAGGGCAGCTCTGCTCCGCTCCCCGTTCAGCCCGAGGGGCCCCGGCATCCAGCCCCGCTTCCCGGCCATCCCGAGGGCCATCCCGAGCTGCCGGCCGAGGCCTCGGCGCTCCAAGGTCTCCGGAGCCGCTGGGAGAGGTGGGAGCTCCGCCGTACACGTGCGGGACACCCGCGGACATCGTGCTGCCTTCGGGGAGGCACCGACCTTGGCGGTAAATCCTCTGCCAAAACCCAAGGGACATTTCAATCAGCCCTCCCCGTAACCCCACCTTCCCCATCGTATTTTGTGTAAGGGATCAGATGTGACAAAAGCTAAGAATCGCCAAGAAAACAGAGATTGTTACTGATTTTTTAATCCTAATCCTGTAAACAACAACAACAAAAAAAAAAACCCAAAATCTTTGTCCATATTTCGATAGGGAAAGTCCAAAATAAGACCTTTTCCTATATTCCTATCATATTTCTTCTCAATAGAGAAACAAACATCAGTGGAAATGTTGCTCCATCCACTTAAAGATGTATAGTCTGGTATAGTCTATAACATGGCTGACTAACAGGATGCTTTTATAGTCACTGATTGAATACATTTAAGAGAGGTGTTGATTTATTTTTAGGCTTTGTTTTAGTTTTTAACTTGGAAGAAGATCAAAATGCTCGCAGATTTCAGACTGCTATTAGACCAAATAATTACATGCTGAAGTAATTACAATTAAAGAAAAGCTCGACTTGCAACTAATTATATTTTAGCACACGAAAATAAACCGTAGTCTTCATTTAACGCAGTCCACAGCTCTAAATGTTAGAAGCTTCCCAGTCTGTGTGTTTATTTTGAGCAAGATGTCTAGATCAGATGAAGTTGAAGTGTGGCAAGGTTTAGACACGAACTAGATGGCTTTATGAACAAGTTCATAAGCAAGATAAAAAAAACTATTTTAAGGATTTTTGAACTGATTTTTATACTACTGAGAAACAAACCTAAATGAGATATTGCCTATTTATATCTTATTTCATTTTCGTGCACATCTTCATTGCTTTCTTACAAGAAGGATTGGGTTTAAATTACAAAAGCAGATAAGCAACTTAGGAGCTTAAGTTCAATTATAAAGGCTTAGAGGCAGATCTTTTTAAAATGCCCATTCAGACCTATAAAGATGCAGACAGGGAACTTCCATTGAATATAAAGTTAGATATTTTAGTTTAGAATTCCTCTGCTTGCCCAGTTTTTACACAGAAATGGCATTTTTAATTTTAGCAGAACGCTACCATGCTCCTATATGTCTAAGTAAATAAATCAATACATCCAGTAGAAAGAAAAGTAAGAGGATTTAAACATCAGGAAGGAGGCGCAAGAACGATCTCAAACAGCAGAGAAAAGAGAGGTTGAAAGAACCAGCTGGGATCACCAGACATGAAAATTAAGCAGGAAGAGCCTCAGGTCTCTTCTTTTGGCTTTACTACCTCTCCACAGATCACTGGAAGAAGGTGTTCTCGTTTACTTTTAGGAAGTTATTTTTGCCAAGTTTACGTCTCTGACAGCATCTTTCTACTCCTCTCCCTTTAGGGACTATTACTGCACCAACACTGCTCATGTACTTGTTGACCCCATCCCATATTCCCAGAAATTGGTAACAAAGGACATCTCCAGCTTTCTCAAAGGCATAATTTTGGTGAGAATCTAATATTTCATTGAAGAGCAGAAAGTGGTAAACAGCCTTCCTGGCAATATATGCCATCTAACACATTCAGAGGCTGAAAGGCTGTTGAGACTGATGCCTTCCATTCCAGCTCCATCCCCACTCACTCCTACCAGCCCATATAACACCCAGGTGTAATATGGTCGAAACTTCCCATCCCTTCAGATCTTGCACCTCCAAGCCCGGCCTCCTACCAGCAATGTCCTGCACATATTTTAGGTCGTGACAGCCAGGAAAAGCCACTTGCTCTTGCTGCTACCCTCCCCCTTTGCCTCTCCTCCAATAAATACATACAAGCAATTTTAGGAGCAGCACAGCAATTAATGCTGGTTTACTAGGGATTGCCCCCCACCTCTCCCTCTCCACACACAGCCCATGCTATAACTCTTCTGCCAGCCCAGCAACTAGTCTCTAACCTCACGGGAATGCAGCAGCTTCGATGCCTTTTTCCAACTTTCAGATTTGTTTGAAATAGGCTAGCAGGTACAACTTAATGCAGGGGGCCTGGTGCTGCAAAGCAGGACCACGCAAACTGCGTTACCTCAGAAGGCTACCTAGAAAAACGTAGCAAGAAATCACAATCTTGGGCAATATTGAAGGAGGCAAAGCATCATTTAGAACGAAAAACAAGGAGGAGTAGGAAGAAAAGGCGACTAAAAAGAAAGGAAGAAAAGCAATCATTTATACTGTTCCAGTTAATCACACGTATTCTGTGTGCATATGCTTCCAAAGTATTATCACATTCCACTGAGAAACACACTGGTTTTGTTTGAGCAGGAGAAAGGCAATAATACCATTTGATGACACTGAAGTTACCATTTCATCGAGCTATTGAATACGCAGGGAAGCTAATAAAGCAGATATCCCGAAACAATTTTATGCATCGATGCACTTGTATAGCAATCTTTAAATATAACCAGCGTCCCCCTCCCTGCTGAAGATTTTCATCAAGTTAGTTAAACTTGAGTTATTTGCAGCAGCCAAAACCCACAAGGGGCTTCCTACCTTAACTTTAATTTCCTAAAAAATGTTTACTTTCTTCCAGATGGCAAGATTAAATTACATAAACACCGTCAGCAAGTTGAATTCTCAGATGTATTCGTTTCCACCGCAGAAGCTTCAAAACCATCTATAATTTTGTTACCGATGTTTGGAAACAGCTGTAGCTGACATGCCTATGTATTGTATATGTCAGCGTTAAAGGACTAAATATTCTTAACTCCCAGTGGCACAAACCTGCTCTGTTAGCAGGACCCAGTGCGAGATACGTCAGAGACGGTTATTACAATAAAGATGTCTCATTAGTTCATTGATAAGCAGAAGGGTCAAAGATGAAGTACACAGGCTCGCCTCCAGAGATACCCATATGCCCCAAAATCTATCCCATCCCAGTGTATCTTAAAAATATAAGATTATTTATATAGGGGACATATTAGATGGTAAGTCACTACAGAAAAAATCCTCTGTAAGATAATTTTATGACACTGTGCAGCTTGACAATGTAAACTGCTTTGAAAAAATAAGCATCTTTTATGTTCTGTTCAATGTGTGCTTACAGAAGAAACACTTATAAGCAACACATGACAATAAATTCTGAGCAGCGTTTCAGAACTTTAAATATCCATGATCAGTCTTTCTTTGGAGGGTACCTCAACAGGACTGATGGCTCTGGATATCTTACTGAAACCAAGAGTCCTCCTGATCGGACTTGGGCTCCTGTTAGCACCCCACACAGTTCAGATAGGACAGAGGCCATGAATTAGATTAAAAGCTGTCTAGTTGAGTCTTCAGGCTAGAGGGCTAAACAAGAACTTTCCATAACAAGAAAGAGGGGAGAAAAAAAAAAAAAAAAAAAAGAGAGAAAAAAGTCAGATACAGCAACAGAAAGAGGTAGTTGTTCCACTCAGACAGGTCAGACTTACTTGTGTTCAAGTGACACTAAATGAGTGAGAACACAAGTTCATACTATAAATATTCCAGTATCTCTGTAAAACTTCTCTTATGAGAGTTAAAGAAATGATAGAGCTGCAGCATTTTAGGTGCGTACTACAGTTAGGAATAGCATGGTTTCAGAGACCTATTATATACACCTCCCTCACCTCACTGCTACACAACATTTTCACATTACTTAATGATTTCCTCTAATTATCTTAATATTACTATTTCCTCGGTTTGACAAGAAGACTCTATTTTCGGAGCTGCTCAAGTGCAAGCTGTCCACATCAACAGGAGCCTTCCCAGGGCAGCAGCAGGGTTAGGCCCCATCACTGCTGAAAAATAGGAAGCAGAAGAAAAACTGCACCTGAGCAACATGTTGCCCGTTACCTTGCTGGGAATTTTGTGAACTCTTGCAAAAATTAGGTGATAAATTAGGACTGCCCTAGAGAGTTCAGCATTGCAGCAGATCACACAGAGTGCTCACCGGTCTTAGTAGCATCAACAGAAACATTTTCTCTCTGCAGTCGCAACAGCATTTTTTTGGCTTAAGTATYTCCCGTGGTACATTTGAAATTCCACATACTTTTTCATGATCATTAGACTTTCATGTCTGGTTTTTTTTCCCCCAGATCAGTTTTGGCCATTGCAAGAGCAGCTCTCATCTTCCTCTGCCTTCATCTTCCACTGAAGAATTCCAACCCSTTCCAGAGGGCTGCACGATAAGCAGGAGCAACAACGTCACCTGTTCTTCCTTCAAGGTCCATGAACATTACCTATCTACTTAACCACCACCTCTAAATGAGATGTGAGATTTCATTTTCCTCCCCACAACGCAAGAYCATCCAGGCTGTTCCTTTCGTCCCCTCCATTTAGGGTTTGCTCTGGCAGCAGAGGCACCGACAGCAATATTCTGGGGCATCAGAATGAGCAGCAGCATGAACAGACTGTTCAATCAATTCCACCATCACTTTCCCACAGACACAAGCTGTTCACTGCCCTGCCATTGGAAGAAGGTTGTCCTGTGGCAAAATAACATATAAAGCATAATCATAAGAAATTAATCTGCTCCAACTTAAATTTGCAGTTCTGGTTCTCACACAGCTGCTGTATCACATCCCAAGCATAACRTAGAGGAAGWTTTGGGAGGAAAAGCCAGGAGAGAATAGTGGAACAGGTATCTATAAAAAYACTAGCTTTACTTGCAATTGCTTATAAAAGCATATTATGGTGTGCACGCCGTATAAGTAACTTCAGAATGATGCATTTCACTGAGAGGATATCTGTAAAGAGCAATTAGCTGGCCATTTACAAAGCCTGACTTGTCTTTCCCCTAATCCAACACTACCCTATTTCTTATAGCCATTATTTAAAACATAAATGATGATTTTACTCTGAGCTTAAGCATTTCTGTAAGGCTAAGGTAAAAAAAAAAATATATTTTGAAGCAAAAAACGCGTGCTCTGCAGAAGGCAGAGGCAGGCACATTTAGAAAGGAAACAGCACATACATACAGTGACCCCGAATCAAAGTTAGAGCAGATGTGCACTTACAAGGTCACGCTGCCACGGCTGCTCAGACTAGGTCAGCTTCYGAAGACATATTACTTAAAACACGCTTGTTAGCCTGACACAGACCTCACAGACATATGTCCACCTTCATGCAAGACAGCRTTGCTAAAGATGCCCTTATTGCCCAAGAAGGACGCAGTGCCCTACACTGACAACCAAATACTTGCATGTGTGTGCACTATCCACTGGCGTTGGCAAATGCCCTCACGTCCAGACTCTTCCACTGCTCAAGTGGTCAACACGTTCACTCCTCGTCCCGGGAAAAAATTCTTCTGTTCTGTTAAAATCTTGGAGAACGGACTGAACCGTTATGGTTCACGCAGATGTCAGGGGCTACAATCATCTGGCCCTCAAACCTGGCAAAGGCTGAAAACCCATCTAGTTTAATTGCTTGTCATCGGTGCCACAGCTGTAAGACTTCCTTATGGCCCCTCCATTCATTAGCCTCATTCCAACTGATCAAGCTCTTAGCTCRGTCCCAAACGCAGCCACTCGTGTGTGGCGGCAGCACGAAGCGCCAGCTACCAAAGCTCGCCRTGCCGAGCACGGAGCACTCCAAGCTCCCAAACATGAAGCAACTAACAGCTAAGGAGGACCGCAACGCAGCACGTGTTCTTCAGAAACGTATTGAAACAGTGCACTGATGCTAACCACAGAAAAGCTGTGCAGTCACACTGAGCTTCCACACATCACATCAAAATAAAAAGCACATACAGAAATTAAAAAGCAACAAACTACAGATACTAACAAAAAAGAGAACTTGAGCCATGAACTGACACCAAGCTGAAGACGTCTATGAAATTTAAGTTGCAAGAGCCCTAAACAATCCAACCCCATACCGTTCCTGCAAACCGATCAGAAACAACCAKTCCAGATGTCTACTGAAAATCATTACTGACCACTTGTAGACCAAGGACAAAAACATTTCTTAAAAGTGATGGTTGATTTTTCTATTTTTGAAAGGACAACATATTCCAGGGCTGAACAGAGAGACACAGGCTAAAGCAGTATGCAAAGTTCAAGGTCAAAACCCACAGTTCACTATGGGGAGATTTGCTTCCCAAGGGCAGCCTAAGGAAACCCTTCACTTCTCTCACCTCTAATTTCAAGCAAAGGTGTAGCTGCTCCATGGACATTACATAACTAAAGCTCAGAGGAATGGCAATCCAGGAGGCATCCGCTCCATGAAAATAAGCTGACCACACTTTTTAAGAGCATGGACAAATCTGGAGACTGAGTATGCCCTTCCCTCGTTACTTAGGGAGCTTTTATAAGCATCACCAAACCAGGAATGGCCCAAACACGATCTTCCCACAGAACAGCAACCCCTCCTGGCAAGGATGCCCTGGGTTCCCAGCCTCTGGGCATGAGCAGAGAGGTGGAAGGGAAGATGCCAGCAGCAGAGCAAGGCCCTGGAGCTGCCAAGCGTCACATTTGTCTCCACTGCGCTGGCTCCAAGGGGACAACGCTGCAAATGGCAGCCAGCAAAATCCCYGCAGCCCCTTCAGCCTCCAGCGACGCAGGGTGAGCGGCCAAGCTGGAGCTCAGCGGCCTCCACGCGGCCTCCAGCACCCAAGCACAGCCCAGCCGGGCCGAGGGGGTCTCCAAGAGGGGAGGAATGCTTCCAGGCTACACCACCACGCACCRGGGCCAGCACGGTCTGCCCGGCCTCCATTCGTGAGGCAACAGGAGGGAAACACCAGAGCCAACATGGCTGTTGTACTAGACAAAGCTCCATTCTCCTCRAGAATAAGCAACCCAGACCGGTTCATGGATGGAACACACTCTTCAAAGCTGTGGGGTTTCGGTTGGTTTTGTTTCTTTTTTCTTTCTGTTGACTCTCCTTTACAGAAAAGCTTGCTTAGGTTTGAAYTATTGTCCATGTCTTTGACTTCTGGTAAGTCTTTCCCTTGATGATTACCACATCTATGAGACAGACTTCAAGTATTAACTACCTATATTAAGTCAATGTGTGAAATTAAGTGAATCAAATTTCTAAAGACAGTATTTTTGTTTTATAAACTGTACGAGTAGTAAGAAACACACAGATATGTTCATTTATTGCTCACATTTTTATAAATCTGGGCRAAGGAAAGCAAGTTTAATCTGATACTCACCTGATTTTATATTGTGATCTATTCAAACTGGCAGAGCCAGCCATCTAATTACAGTTCCACAACACCAAAACATCATACTTGATTATTCAAATAAAAGGATGCTCTCGGTCAGTGACCAGCTACAGAACAGTTCTTAGGTTCACTTTACTATAAAGTTTTTATTATTATTCTTTGTTTCACTGCTTTGGGTGAAGATATAACTATAAAAAGCATTTTTTTTTTTCTAATTTACATTGAGAACACGTATTGTGCGCCTTCTTGGGCCCACTTTGGAAACTACCTAAGGTCATGTTTATGCTACAAGTATTCACACACATATGTGCATTCAAAAACATGGACTGCTTTCACTGATGGCAGCAGTAATAAACTCATAATAATAAAACGCAAGAGCTGCTGAGACTGTCACCTTAAAATATATTAATAATATGGTTAGTCATCACCTTTTTTCTTCCAATATACCAWGAAAAAGTTTGCAAGGAAATTTAATCATCCTGGAATTAGGCAGGAACAGCAGTGGGTCATTTTCAAACCCAAGGAAAGCAGAAGAGAGACATCGAAGGAGCTCTTCAGCTTAAAGCATGCCTATATTTAAGGACACGCAGCTGAACAGCACAGCCTGACACATTATTTCCATTCTTCACAGTGGAACCTGTGCCGGCCTTCAGAAAACTGTGAGGCAAGTTAATGCATCAAGTCAAAGTTACAGGCAAAGCGGAAGATAATATAAAGAATATATGCTATTGCCTATATCGCCTAATTAGGAGCCAGGTTATATGAGGGCTCTATTCTCACTGCGTGTGCTGCTATGAGCAAATCATCTTTCATTGCCTCAATATYCAGGTCTGTAAAATATGGGTAAACTGCAGAGGTTTTATCACATCTAATAAACTCGGCTGGTAACTTTTATTCATGATCTACTGCAAAGGGTTTGTAAAGGCAGTTGTGTTTCAAGCTCTGCTCTTACTGTAGAGAGARGCACACGCGTGCTCACAATCCTGCTAYACTTTAACACTAAGCCCAGGATACRCGTGGCCACAAGACTGATGTGTTAYGCTACACAAAAAACGTTTTCCATCGGCCCCGTGAGAAATAYACCAGATATTTTCAAAAAAWCATTTTAAAATACACTTTGCATTCTGTTCCTGTTTTACATTTCCTCGCTTTCCACATGCAAAGCTAGGCGCATGCCAGCAAGGACCAGGACTTGATCCATGGCTCAAACTGACAGCCATTCCTCCAGATAGGAAGACACACAGCAGATCCAAGGAATGATCTGCACACTCAGCCACTTCCCAGTCCCAATGCTGCGGGGACTGGGGAAGGCATAGAAAAATGAGGATATGCAGAATACATGCATATGTATATATACATTTATGCTGTAGGTACATGGTCACCTCGGTCTTACACAGTCCCTTTAAATCCCTTTATTCCCAGCCTTCTTGCTACCTTGGGCTACTGGTGCCTTCCTCTGTGCCAGGACAAGCAACTGCACTGTGGCAGTAAAACACTTKGGAAAATAGACCCCAAGAAGCAAGTGGAAAAGAAAGGAGAGAAAAAAACAGCACACACGCAGAGGATCTGCCTCACCACAAAGCCACACCGGTGTTCACGTCAGCAGCGGAGCACTGGCAGGGAACTGGCAGATTACAGGAAGCTACAGAWCTCACCCGCCTCAAATGCCCGCCCTAAGCATCAGGTTATAAAGACACATCCCCTCCCTTTGCCCTCTTCTGATCCGAGGAATCTGACCGCTCTCCGTGGGAAATGGAACAACTCCRGCAGGAGGAATAAGAGCATCGCTGCCGTCGCCCATCGCGAAGAGAGCACGACCTTCCCCAGGCAAAAACAGGAACCAAACTGCGGCGTCTCGAAACAGGCAGGGCAGCRCAACGCGTGCCCACAAGCCCATCGCACGGTGCAGAATTACCTGCTGTCACATCAGCCGGCACTAAAGGGTAGGGTTAAAGTGTGAAAAATCCCATAAACACCCCGTACGCCCGTGCCTGAAAATAGAAACAGGTAGAGGGAAGGGCTGCACAGAGCAGTTGCACCTCCTTCCGCTGCAAGAGCGAAGCCCGGCTCCAAACRGGCAGCCAGGACTTGGGGAAAGCCACGTTTGCAAAACCCTCTCACCCGGGTTTGTCTCGCGGGCAAGATGGTCAGCTCCAGGTTACGGCTGCCTTGAAGGCCGGGACACGCAAAACACAACACRAGCATTTACCCTATACCAGGGAAGCATTTCTTTTAGGAACACACACACGGAGGCGCACAGAGGGATCTGGTGACGACGTATCGTTCTCCAAAGGGCTGATGGCTGCTGCATTTGTGCTGCCCCGATGGAACTCCAGGGGACCAACTGCAGCTCAGGTGCCGAGCAAGGCAACCTCAGCATTACTGCCTCCCCCCACATATATATATATAATATATATATATAATATATATATATATATTATAAAATCCATCTATGAAAAGAAACATATAGCACTACCGTATGCAGGCACACATAGAAACGTAATTTTTAGTTTTCCCCTTTTTGCAGTAACTCCATTTTTGCTCTCATTTCTGGCTCCTCTGGCTGGTCCCCAGCATGCTCCGTGGCAGCGCGGGATGCGAAACAAAGCAAGGCACAAAAGCGAAGCCCACGCTACCCAGCCAACTCCTTCCCGATGCCTTTCTCTTGTAAGTGCTTTTAATTTAACACTCTGGGAAAATGTGCGAGGGGTGCTGTGCTGCTGCTCAGAATTTTATAAGCAATGAAAGCTGCCTCGGAAATAGCCTGGATTCGGACTTACCACTGCAGCCCGGTGTATTGATAGATATCCACACCGGTTTAGACTGTCCACCAAAACACCGCATGGACCCACACGTGTCACCGCGTCCCCAGCGCGGCCCCGCGAAGCCACAGGCCGAGCCGGGTCAGCGCGTTCGCCACGGAGGCGGCCGAGGGCAGCGCACGCAGCGGATCCCGCACGCCCCAGCCCTGCGCACGGCGCCGCACATGAAGCCCATGCGCTCCCCGCGCCCAGGGCACGTCACCGCACAGCCAGGCCAGGGGTCCCACCACGCTCACCGGCCTCCACGGAGCAGGCAGGAGCCGAGCGCCGCAGTGGGGCTGCCCCGCCGGGCACTCAACCCCGCGGCCACGAACCGCGGGTGCTCGCGGGACCGAAGCCCACGGCTTTCCCATCTAGGGCCTAATCGTTCCTTTCCAGGCTAAGTAAATGCTTTAGAGCCAAATCTATAAGTAGTAAGTGCTTTTACATCAATGTTTACATCATCTGCTGTTGTAGCGCTGCCKCGTTACATGTTAGCACAGTCTCTGCAGCTGAAAGGTGGGAGCCAGTGCACGGCCTTACAGCATTCCTCGCCCCAGGTTAAAGAGAGATCCAGCAATCTGGGTCTCTGGAATTTTTTTTTCCCCCAATCCAGCTAATCCTATTCCCTTTTTCCTCTCCTCTAAATGTCTGTTCTCAGGTGTATAAATCAGTTACTGACATCTTCAATCCACTCATCATAAACACTGAGGAAGCTGTTACCTCCTTTTCATACACTGCTGTCCATAATAAATAACACTTTCTGTTATGCATCTGAGACTCGATACAGGCAAGCAAGTTTAAACCCTGTCACAGGTCTGCACTGCGCAATAATTAGCAGGTGGGTATATTAAATGAATTAGCCTTTCTTCATAGTAATTTTAACAAGGAGAACTTATTTCCTCTAACAGTCAAAGATTTTCAAGTTAGAGCTGAGAAAAGGCTTCTTACAAAACTAGTTTTAATGTGATTACTCTATTAAACATTTATTAAAAACAGCTAAATTTCTAAATATTCCCTCTCCCCAAGAAAAACCTTCAAGTTTAACACAGAGGGCCCTCAATTTGTTCATCCATTGCCACAAATCCTCTCAGTGAATTAAACAGGAGCTTGTTACACAACTAGGGCAGATAAAGACTTACCCCTACAAATCATTAAAAAAAAAAGAGTCTTCACTGCAACTGATTAAATCAGGATGTTTCAAACTCTGAGCCCACTGAAATGAACTCTGCTTGCAGATGTGCAACATGGAACTGACATTAGCAAACTGTACTAGTAAATTAAGCTAAATACCCCCAGAAACGATGGCCAGGAGCACGGCCAGCAGGCATGGCTTCCCAGGGCAGCATATGCTAGAAAGGACTTCTAGAAGTCATTTTGTCCAGGAAGGGCTTGGGAGACCAGCAGTCACCATGGTCAAAGTGCTCCAAGGGCAGTGTCCAGGAGATAAGGGACAAGGACGGCCGCATCCCGGTCACCAGCACGGGAATGCTGCGGGGTGCTGGTTAACACGGTGTGGACATGTAGGGCAGTGCCTAACGCCAAGAACGCTCCCACCCAGCACTGCTGCTGCCTTTCCCAACTGCGGGGGCGAGGGGCAAGTTACCCTTATCTTACAGGCATTTAACCCAAAGCCTTGTATTTAAGGAACAGAATGGAGTCGAGCTGCTTGGTAGTCCAATCTCTACACAGAAACTGGACAGTTCTTCAAGCTGTTTTAGTCCACTATTTAGGAAAACCAMAATGCAGGTAGACCCAAGTCAGAGGTTATGACCAGGATGAATAGTACCATATCAAGAAAATMCCAAGATCATAATTTTGTTTTATCAAACTCATCTTAAACACTATCTCCTATGAAAGTAATAAGCTGAAGCTAACATCCCTCTGACCAAAAAGCCTATTCACTACACAACTTCACTCAAGTCACTGAAAATAAGTGCACAGATCATTATTTTAGAGACAAAAAGTGATTTCCAATTTCTGTTCTAAATTCCAACATAAGACTTCAGTGATGAATGGGGGAATAAATTATAACACTCATAACTATATACATTTAACTAACTCAGGAGCAAAGGATTTATAAATATAAATATTAAAAAAATCAAAACATTGCCCCGCAACTCATATAATAACATGCTTTTAATTTATGAAAGACTGACGTACCCACTGGCAAAATATCTTTAAATAAAACAGTTCTGTTTTCTTCGAAAAATAATGCTTTCAAGTGGAAAACTAGTATGAGCCTACTGCCATCTGAACCAACCATAAGTAAAATTTGATATCATAGTGATCACAAAGCAACTACCAAGAAAGAGTGCACCAAATGAGTAAATCATCCACATATGGYTGTTAAAAATATCAGAATAAGTCAAGTCATTTTGTGGAATTATTTTGTCATTTTGGACTTGAGAAATTCTGCCTTCTAAAGCAAATCAAAGGAGCTCATGACCTATTACCACAAGGGGAGAAAAAAAAAACCCACATCACTGCTCAGGTCTCTTGTTTATGGCAACACCTCAAATGCCTGCACAAATACAGTTGAAACAYATTGGTCCAAAAAGGCAAGCAAATAGAAAATAATAAAATACAGATGCTTATGTAAAACAGTAGAAGATATTAAATTTTTCTTACTAATGCTGCACTGAATAAGTGAGTTGACTTATGTGTCTAATATTAAATTTAGAAATTAAATACATGTCTATATTGTATGCAGCCTAGCTGGAATTCACTAGATTAAACATACTAATTAATTTAGTCATRGTGTGTTTTGTATTATAATTCAGCATTTATTTATGAGGTCCATATTCAGTTTACTGAACTTAATGACTGCACTGTTCTTAAACATATCATTAGAACTGCTAACATTTTGTATCATTAGCCCTGTATCATCTCATAATTAGCATAATTTTATCAAAAGAATAATACAAATGGCTATTCATTCTTAAGATACTCAAAAGATTTCTAAGTGTAATTATAACTATTTCATGCTAAGCAAGAAAGGATATTCCTTTTTATTTCCTTCTCCATTCTACATTAAGATATTTTCCAACATCAAGACAGAAAATAAATTCCCAGCTTTTCTGATCATTTATTACTTTCCAGTTTCCTAGGAATATAATAATTCAGATGGGTATCTCTGGGTTATCATGTATTAAGACAGATYACTAACTCCTATTGACTGCACAGGGTACGTGAAAGATGAAAACAGGTCACAAGCATGAATATTTCATTACAAGATGGAACTTGTCTCAGTCTAATAACACACAGATGACGGAAAACTTGGGGAAAGGTGCTGAGCAGTTTTACTCTCAGCATCCACCAGGACTTCTCCAGGGACTTCAAACTCGACGTGTTYCCAGAGGGACGAGTAACAACTCAACACTCTGGTCTCTGTTGACACTACAGGCTTCTGTGCTGGTGACTAGAACAAAAACAGATCCCTTCCTATAATTTTGTACCATGTTGCACACCAGGTCAAACAGTATTAAGTGGCCAGCACATGCACAAACACACAAGTTTGCGTATAAGCTGCCACAAACACTTCTCATTCATCTTCTGCAAGCAATTTATAGATAAGGAAAAAATCAAATTATTAGTTTTTAATATTAGACAACTACAGATGTTGTGTATTGTCACTATAAACCATAAAGWAAGATATGAAAAGTTGTAAAGAAACCATGATGCTGTCTACGCAAGCTTGTGCRTGCACAAGGGTGCACAACGTCTTTAAAATCAGGCTCAAAATGGAACAAGAAAAACAGAATAATAAGATTTCACTTGTCCAAAATCTTAACATTTTAACAAATTACATAAAAGAAGAAATCAAATTTTATCACTTAGTGGAATACCAAGAACAAGCTAAAACCTCTCTGGCATTCCCAATTATGTCCCTCTTTGTTTGGTCTAACCGCAGACAACCATTTGGGGCACTCCAGTATTTCCAAATTCCCAGGAAGACAAAAAGACTATCCAGGTTTTGCCTTCTGGAGGGCAAACTGCACTAAACCAACTACAGCCTTGTAACTCCTGACTGACCATTAAGACTTGCAATGATTTTTTTTTTATTCTTAATGCAATACATGAGTGCTCACAACTCGTGGCCAGAATTTCAACTGTCTGGTTGCTTGAACTATCGAACCTCTCTTSGGTTACATTTGCATAGGTCCAGGCAACACCACTCAACCTTCTGACATGGAAATCAAGAATCTCTCTTAAAGGGAGTAGGAATGCACTGAGTATTTTACGTTTCAGTAGCATAAACTGCACCTTTCCAAGAACAACCGATTTAGTAACGTGAAATGTTATCTTCTGCTTTGCTAAGCTCACTACCATAAACATTTCTTGTTGTTTGTTTTTCAGCAGAAAATAAAGAAGGCCCAAACCCCAGTGCTTTCCAAGGGCAATACCACCTAGGCAAATCAACAATATAACTGTATCAGGAAAGATGCAAGGTTGTCATTATTAAAAAAGAAAAAAAAAAAAAAATACATCAAGTGAAGACTATGAACTACCAATCTCTCTCCTGACTACAAGCCCTACACTTGGTCATCGGTGTCTCCACTGAGGTGAGTGGAGCAAATACTGATATACTTTAGCTGGACGTATCCAAGCTGAATAAATCTTTACACAAACATTCATTAAAAAAATAAATCTTCTTACACAGTCTTGCTGCATATACAGGCCAGAATATAACTGTTATCAGCACTATCAGCACTACAGTCTGGCTTGAGATTTTGGTGGGACAATAATTATGCTATTTATTTTTAAAAAGCTACTTGGTGCCAATTTGTTTCATAATAAACATTACTTCATTAGAAGGAGAAAGAAAAAGTTCAAGTAAATGGACAGTTTGCTGAAACGCGACACAGAACGTTTGATATTTTGTGCTAAGGATGTATTACTGCTCCTGTCATCAGATTACAAACTTCTTGATATGAGTTCTGGTCAGTTTATTTATAGGACATTATAAGCATAAAGTTTCAGTATGGTTCCTTTAAAAAGGTCAGGCAAACGTTCAAAGAATTCTAATGAGATTGGATGAGGCCTTTGAAGGACGATGCACTCATTCATTTGTTAATCTAYGCTAACACGTATTAGCAATTACGACTTCTTCAAACACTACATAGCCCCCCCACCCCACGACCCAGACAAAACGTATCAAGGACTTCCATAATTTAGGAAACTATCATTGCATTATGGCAAATTATGTKCTTGGTGCATCGTTCATTTTTTCCTCTCCTCTCAAGATTCTAACACACAGTTGTCTAGGGCGGTTCTTGCCAAGAAAAATRTTTTAGACGTTTATTATACCAATGGTAGCATTGGCAGGAATTTACTTAGAATGTCCAAAAATTGTGTTTAATTTCCTTATTTCAGTCTTGATACTAGTTTCTTTTTATTTTAGTTTAACAGTAGTGAAAGAACAACATTAGAAAAATCAACACAGAGTTGGTAAATACCAAMAACAGCACTGATTTCAATATGGCATGTTTCAAACTTCATATCAACTGACATTTTAAGATATTTGTCCTTTTTCTATCTTGGCTTAYGTAAAACTGAAGTTATGGTATCCTAAGATTTTCCTAAATTGCTATTTGAGATTTCATATGCAAAAATRCAGACGTAAAGGTTAAATTATGAATTAAAAGCTGCAATTAGACATAAAAATTGTCAGTTTGGGGCCAATACATTCAGAAGACACCTTAACTGTGAAATGAAACACAAGTCACCATACCAAGAGAAACAGACCTCTAAAAATCATTCAGGTAAGTTTGTGATGGGGAAGCTTTTTGTTCCCTCACCGTCTTCAAACAATGAGAGGCTACYAGTGCCCACAGGCAGCATACAACGCCTTTGCCTCCAAGTGACCAACTTTCCTGGGAAGCAAAAACACACGTTTACGTGAGCCTCAAACGGGGAAACGGGACCACGAACTCCTTGCCTTCAGAACCTTGATGTTCTCTCCTTCCCCCCCAGAAATGGATTACATTGATTTTAGACCACCTTAGTGGAAAGAAATTCTCCTTCCTTTTAAAATAAATTTTTTTAGAGAGTAAATAAAGTTGGCAAGCGTATTTCTGTGTCCAAGGTCTCCATAATCAGCACTATAAAAACCACACACACACAAAACCCAAAAAATAAAGAATAGGAAAATTGTTATGTAATTACAGTATGTTGCTAAAATAGATTCTCATTTTAAGCACTTACTACAGGAAATGCATTAATCAGGAATCTCAAAAATACTTTACCATAAATGCATCCTTTCTCACGTTGAAAACTGCTATTCTTTTCCTATGCATAAAAATTGTACCAGYATTCAGGAAAGCCTACTGTAAAATTAAACCAAAGTTGCTCTCGTAGCTGATAATCTCATATATTATATGGGAAAGACTTTAAGACAAAGAGACCCTGCAGCCTCCCGGCCCAGCGGTGTCCAGCACTCCAGGTAATTTGCTGGTTTCTGTGGATTCGCGGTGGGGTTTTTAACATTAACCAGGACTGAATTCCACATTTTCTTGCTCGATGTTTTGCTTTTTTTCTATTTCCAGTCTCTACTGTCTACAGCGAGCTTTTTGCAGATGCCGACATACCAAAAAGAAACAATTGAAGCCCTGTTACACAAACAGGAGCCACAAAGCAGTCACGTCAGCTGGTCTTCAGCTTGCACAGTGGATTCAATCTAGCCTAGAGAAGTGCAGCCACCTCCCTCCCAAGGCCCATGCCATTCRTGCGCACAAGAGGGTTTCAGCCTGGAGTTACTCTTCTGCCTTATGTCATTTAAATATCACACTTGTACGAGAAGCCCTTCAAAATAGAAATCACAGGAGGAAGYGTCTTGTATCTCAGACTTCCTTCCTCAGTGGGAGCCTCTCTGCTTTCCCCCAGTATTCCACTCTCCGCTTTGGAACGCATCTAAGATCGTTCCCTCTCTATTAGCAACTCCATGCTCAGTGGCAGCTATCTCAGTYATTCTACTGAAACAAACCTGCAGTGATATAATGTTTCTTCGACAGCAGAGTACTGCCTTAAGTGGTGGGGAACAGTTAGAGGCTGGCATTTGTAAACATTCTGTAATTTTATTAGCTTCCGATTTGCACAGGACTGCAAACATTTTTGTTCAGTGCTTCAGCCGCAACATTCTGTGCATTGTTTACARGCGCATTTAAACTAAAAAAGCCTTAATGTAATTAGTCCCATACACGAACTAGAAAAACCCTACCGAATGCAATTAGTGAGTCTTACGAGAAATAAATAAATAAGTACAATTTAGACCGAAATCATTATCCTGGTAATAGACATACACACACRAGGCTCATGGGGACGGTGTTTACTGGTTTCAGAGGCCCACCCTTCACTTCGAGTCGCTCCTTCTCCCCCCTCACACTCCCCAAAAATCATTTTTCCTTGAACTTGGGCTGGTTTGTGCCTCACACCCAGCAGCAAAGCGCAAGCGTGGGAGGCTACGGCTTAGCACGCAACAATAGCGAGGCAGAGCCAGAAGAGGCAGCGACGTGGCGAGCGCCTCAGCAGACGCCGCAACCACCGCTGCTATCCTTGGAAAGGAGAAGTGGCAGCCGCCTCCTCCTCCTCCACCTCCCACCCAGGTCACAGGCAGCAGACGCATCCGCTTGGCCCGAGAGGAGCCGCGTTCCTTTGGATTTCAAARCCCAAGGATATTTATATTCCTCGAAACAACCCAGCCCAAGCGCAGCGTTACAGCATGTAGGGATGCAGGAAACACCACSTCTCAAACCTGTCACTCAAGACTGTTTGAAAACCAATGCCGTAGATTAAGGCACAACATTTTACATCGATATGTTTCTTTTTCCCCCCCCCTACCCTGCTCATAAAAGCATACATTTTTCCCCCTTTCTAACTACTCTGTCATGCTCCTGTCAGGCCAGCAAAAGGGGTATCGGAGTCGCATGACCCCCTATGCAAACTCCTGGAAGTGGCGACGCTTGTTTGGAAACAAATCACTTCTCAAGATGCAGCAGGCTCCCTATCAATCACCAGCAAGTTAATTCTACGTAATAAGGCAGGTTCGGATGCAGACTGATACATTGTGAAATGCTGTATCTAAAATTGATTAGAACAGCACTCAAAATGAATGCAACCCTCCAAACCACTTCTTTGCTCAGAAACATTAATCTCAATTATAAGGAGAGCTTCATAATGGTAATGCTTGGTATGAAAAAAGTATGAAATAAATCAGGTTTTAGAAGACACTGCAATTAATCAGCTTTAGAACCAAGAGAAGGAGAGGTTGTTAAAGCACACATTTCTACAACTGCATGCTTTAAAGCCTCCATGCCCCCACAAAAAATTATCACGTTTTTAATTGCTCAAGAACGGCGGCAATACCGATCCTAACTTTGAGTTTCTGCATATATATTTCATTGCAAATTAAAACTCTTTGCAAGTTACACAATACTGAAAGTTGTAGCATTAATTTCTATATTTAACATCACAAAATACTTCTCAGTATATGAACAAGCATCATGTGTAAATATCCTTAAATAAATTTCCTTGTTTAAATAACTTATTCTGGAAGATAGAAAAAAAATGTAAAATCATACCAGTCTTCATTATACCACACTAAACTTAATTTTGATGAACAAATATCAACTGCACAACCCCTCAGTAAAGGCAYGTTATCACTATACCTGCAAAAATAACAAGCCTTACATGCAGATCACAAAAACATTCTTAAAAGAAAAATAGCATTATATAAATCAGATTAATCATCTCTAATGTGTAACACCATAGTTTAAACTTGCCCCTGCAAATTTAAACAAGTGCATAAGACAGAAAAAAAACAACAAAAAATAAAGATTTCTGCATTTCCTTTTGTTTCTCGCAAGACGCAATTTCTGCAATAGAAATGCAAAGATATTCAGTACCATAAATGCGTTATCGCTTAAAATTAAAGAATACTTCTGACCTGAATCCTCAGCACCAGTCTCTGGTGTTCTCTCTGAAGTCTACGGAGCACAAATGCCCCTTCACAAACAGCACCTGATCCWGCAAGTTGCTGAGTACTCTCAGTTTTTATTGGGCCTAATCCAAAGCTGATGCAAGTCAGGGGGAGTTTCTCTACATCAATTTACATGGGCTTTGCATGAGGCTCCCTGATTTCAACTGGAGTTACAGGGACTTGGTATCTTAGTGAGCCGAGACTGTAATCTGCCAATTGCTGCTGTTATGAGATGACAGAAATATACCTTCAGGTTGACTATTGTTCCACTTTCTGATATTTTACATTGTTTATAAAGAATATGGCATTTTAACTTTCTGATATATTATATTGTTTATAAAGAATATGGCATTTTAACCTGTGGATTGATTTGCAACTTCAAATCCAGTTTCTATTATTAAACCCTTTCTCCTTTCCCATCTGAGCAGAGAATAATTACTCCTGGCTCCAAGAGATTTGACTGAAGTACCAATCTTAACTTGATAACTGGATTACGAATATTATTCTGGATTTTTTTGCCTTTAATAAATTTTTTTTTTAAAAATCTTCTTAGCGTAGTCAAGTGTTTTTCCACCAAACAATATCCTTCATCCCAGTGTTCATGCATCTAAGCACAGTTTAATTCTGTTTTTATATCAGATGTATGAAGCTAGTGCTTTTAGTACTGTTTTTCCCCCCACCGCCTTGGTTTGGCGGACTATAGAAGATAACGTAGCAAGTCCATAAGGGCAAAGCAGATAAATGTAAAATAYAATCAGTTAAAAAATAATGTTTCTCCCAAATATAACAAATATGCTTCATACATATATATATATATTTTCATACAGGCCCATTCTTCCCACCTACTCTTACTCTGTAAGGAAGCACATTTTATATACAATACGAAGCCAGTCTCCCAGATACGACTGCATTAATAACTCTGAACAGCACTTGGGTTACTTCGGAGGGGACGAGCAGCTCTATTTTGCCTATCCCCGAGTGCTTTGCRATCACCTCTTCTGTCAGGCAGGGTCTAGACTCCAGCACGGGCTTTACTAGACCCACTTTTAYGACTTGCGCATCCACAGGCGGTTATTTCTAACACCCCAGCGAGACACGGCAAAACACTTTGCAAGAAGATCTGACAAGGCAGCGGGCCAGCAGCCCAGCAAAGGCAAGGAGGCACCCGCCCCACGGCATCACCCTGAAGGAGGAACACGCTCCTTAGGAGATGCACGGCTAACCTTTCCTTATCGATAAGAGCAGGAGATTTTACACCTAACGCTTTAGCCGAGCCCAGATTTGCGGGCTATTTTAAGGAACTATCGCCTCCTAAAACTTTAAAGGGCATTCGAGAGCATAAAAATACATCCCCGCGTATCTATTTGGCGCGGCTGCATTACTTTGCTTTTAAAGCAACTTCACAACAGGAAACTTTGAAGCACGCGAAACAACGAGCCGCTRGGTCTGCCCCAGACAGCCAGTGAGGAGCAAACCACACACACGTCCCCACGAACACGCGTGTGCGCGGGCGCATCCAGCGCGGCGGGAGCCTCTCCTCGCGCGGCGGGCGCCGCGGGGCAGCCGGAGCCGCCGCTCGCCCCGCTCCGCTCCGCGGGACCCCCAGACCCGGGGCTGGACACGGCAGAG
>PTEX01000158.1:587982-602922 GCA_003342815.1 Eudromia elegans
TATATATATACACACAAATATACACCCCCACATGCCCAGATAAATCGTCGGCGCTGAAGGGGCCGCTCTGCGCGAGCCGGGCTGCTCCCGCGCCCCGCGCCGGCGTTGCAGGCGGGAGCCGCGCGCACCTCCCCGCACGCGCTCCGTGCGGGTGCCCGCACTGGCGACGCGGGCAGAGACCTTGTCCTTCACCCAAAATACGCCCCGGACATTTCAGCCCCTCTAAGAARAGCAGTCGCCAGGGGCTGAACATGCGAATTGCGCGGAATTCTTTGCTGCAAACACTTTTAGATAAACACGAATGATCTTAAACGCGAACTTTTGCCAAACATTATAAATGTACTTTCGTATTACACAGAGTAACGTTTCTGCTCGATTAAAAGCCAGCCTGGCAGAGGCAGGGTTTTAGACACAGTTTTATTCTTTCAGGCTGGCAGTCTTCTAACCCTGAAGTAAAACCCACTCCGCAAGTGCGACCGTATCAACAGTGTATTTTTGCACTACTGCTTCAGGCATTTACACATCCTCAGCTCAATCAGTTTGTCTAGTACTAGCTTGAACTTCTTCCCGCCCCCAAATATAGAGCCTTAGGATGCTCCTCTGTTATATATAGAAAGATTATGTAATTTATTCGCTGTGCAAAGCCCACCGGATAAACAACAAATGTCAAACACTTATTAATACACATTTGAAGTTCGGAGTAAATTATTTCGGTACTCTTAACTTTAACATAACTGAAATAGCACTACCAGGCTTACCAAAGTTTAATTAAATTGCAGCCTTCAGAGTTTAATTTAATTCACAAAGTGTGCAGCCCCATTCGTGGTGGCGCCTTGCAGGAAGGCGTCTTGCTAACGTCAGCTATTAAATGTGACAAAACTCTCGGGAAGCGGAGCCCAGCCCTTCTCTGCTCCTCCAGGTTGCCAATAAACTCGCTGCTCGGCCACAGGAGGTGCGCTCCTTGGAAGCCCGGGATTTGCGGGGCGGTTTTTAGCGTGGTGAGTCCCGGGGGTCCCCCGCGCTGCAAAGCGCCTCCCCGCGGGGCTGCCCCGGCTTGAGGGAACCCTCCGCGTCCCCCTCCGCACCGCGGGACCCGCCAGCGCCGCCGCCACAACGGCCACCAGGCAAACACGGGGGGACCCCAAACGCCGCCGCCCTGACGCTCGGCGCAGCCCCGCGCAGCCCCGCGCGCCGACGCCGCCGTCCCCACAGCTTCTTCCCGCTTTCCTTCCTCCCCTCCTCCCTCCCTCCCTTCCTTCCTTCCTTCCTTCCTTGCTTCCTTTGCCCCGTTCGTTCTTGCCGCCAGCAGCAGGGCGAGCCGTGCGCTTCGCCCGCGTCTTGAGTTGCGGTGAAATTGCAAAGCAAATATTCTCATCTGATCACTGGCAAAGCCATAAAATTAAATAGCTGTCTGCAGAGGGAAATATGTCTTAATTACCTTAATTAAAGCAAGATAGGGCCTTACACACATTCATTCTGAAACCACTAAATGTACTGATTATCATACAAATCAACCTTTAAATGGGGGTCATGCTTTTCCACTACATTAGTTTGTGTTCCACCGCATAAAACAGAGCTATAAGCGACRGTGACCTCTGGTGAAAATGCTGCACTTCAGCTGCCCCCGAGCGCTGACCCTCTTCACCGGCTCCTCACAAAAGAACCTGAAGGAGTTTGCATGTAATTTGGACTGCAGAAATGGCTTTCCTATGCTGCTAATGTCGTATTAGGAACTCCTGGCTGAGCTAAACTCCCAGCCTTATAAACAAGCACATCAGCCTTTCCATCACCTTGCGCTCTCAAGCGAGAGCCCCCACAAAGGCCTTTGGGTGAGTTTGTGTACGGGAGCCCGAGGAGCGCCAGGAGCTGCCTCTGCGCTCCCAGCCAAGCGTGCTATGGGGCTCCCATACTGTCCGCGCTTCCCATCCGCGGATGGGAGGAACGTGTCACATTCACGGCCACGCAGAAGTCAACGCACGACAGCCCTGACAGGACCAGGCAGCGTTTTCTACAAAAAAAAAGTCACATTTATTCAGAATTTCTGATTCCGCAAGATGAAAGAGGCCTTGTTTTAAATAAGCTTTATATCCATAATTAATGTATATATATTTTTTTCTTTCTGGTTTTCAAAGTCTTGGCTGAAAGATGCGTTAAAAAATTATAACAAACTCCACCATTATCTGTTCAAATAAAGGATGACCAAGATTATCTGAAGAAAAAATAAACAGAGGCAAAAATGATTCTTTTTTTTTTTCATATCCCTGTTGTCTCTCTCTTTCCTCTCCTCCATTTACTCCTTCTTGCAGAAGACATCACTAATAAATGCAGTCTGGGAAACATCGCACTCCAACTAAAAGCTCTAATGAGAGACACTGATCTGCTATTCAATTTTGACAATTTGGACGTTAATTGCTCTTTCCCTGTGTGTCTAAAGTGAGTTTTTACTAAAATAATTTTTTCCCCTTAGACTAYTGGTATTAAAATACGTCGCATTCAAGATAACTGCTTTCATTCCTGAAAGACAAGAGTTCAGGCAGTATAGTGGTAACAATCTCTGTTTGTTCCTGTCTGCTCAGGAGAACTGTTTCTAATTGATCTGGCATGGAATTTACTTGGAAATGTGTATGTTGCAACCTAAGCACAGTCCCTGTATGCTTTGTAAAGTGATCACCATATGGGCCTTAYTTGAAACATTTGAGGGTTTTAGCCATTAACCTTGGTTAAATTGAGCTGTACATTCAACTCTCTCTCTGAGCTGTGTGTATATATACATATATATATATATATGCGCACACACATGTGCATACACACAAGTACACACATGTCTATAGAAACACACRGACTGACCCTTGTTGTGTACGATGAGCGTGTATCAATTATCTACATATTATTCCTAACGAATAAAGGTACTAGTTATATTTAGAACATCTCCGCACGAAAATAAATGTGACCCTAGAGAGGAAGCTGTAGAGCCGCTTTCAATGGATGCCGTTTTTATACTTGAGGGAATTTTTATATATTAGAGGAGAGAATATGCTTAGCTCTATTTTCACCGGAGCAGAACATTTTTAACCACTCTCCTGGTCATGGAGATTTAATTAAGAAAGCCCCGATAAACTAACAGCAAAGCCGTCTGAAGTTCCTCCACAGAAAACTTTTAGAAGATAATGCTTTATTGTGATTCCTTCGCTCCCAGGGCCAGTTAGCAGTTTTTAACCCTCAAAATTCTTAATATTGATTTCTTGCTCGGAACGTAAAGAGGAGCGGCAACGCTTTGTTACAGGTAATAGTTATGAATGCTGATGGCCTTCTTATACAGCCTTAAATTACACTGAAAAAGATACAGTTTCTTTAATTAAAAAAGCTGCACTGAACTAATCCCTCTAGCTGAAAAAAAAAAAGAAAAGTTTTAAGCAATCTCTTTCTGCTCTGGGAGAGAAAAGCAGACAATACCATAACAGATCAGAAACATAAGCTATAGTGTGCAGCCAGGAGCACAGCAGGGAACTGAATACTGCTCCGACTGTGTCATTTTTTAATCCCCCATCCCAGTTTTCCCCGTCTGACCTCATGCTGAGATGAAGTTATCACAGAAGACAGCTTTACTCTCACCAATGAATCCAACCCTGGATCTGTATTATCCTCAGCAGATCAAAACACCGCTTTCATCAAATAGCATTATCTGCATAAAAGGCATGCAATTGCCCGATAATTTCACCCAAACTATGCTATTCATTTAAAGGACAAGAAGAGAAATGTAATTCATTCCCTTTTTTCCCCCTGGAAAAGCTAACTTAAACTTCACTCATGGGAACTTTTCTTTTTTTAACACAAGATCTCAAGAAGASGTCCATTAAAAGTTTCCCCCGGTTTACAATTAATTGTTAGAGCCCCCCCGCGCCGCTTGAGTGACACAAGTGTCGCTCCGCGGAAAGCTGGCAGGGAGAGTTCACAGAGCTCGCTGCAGCCATGAGACTGATGCCATTAGCCATGGTCCTGCTCACCCTAATAATCAAATCGCATGGGCCGGAATCGTAGGAGCCTCCAAATAAATAATAGGTAAGGAGATTTGCAGGAAAATTAGGTGGCGTGCTCTTTCCTACAGATGGAAATGAAGTCCGATCGTTTTGCCTCGGCATAGGARACTGCACTGCGAGATGCCCAAACGCCACCGCGAACGGACGTGTCGTCTGTGCCAAACAAGCACACACGTTACAGGCTCCCGTCCCTTCCCCAGAAAGAGGATAACCAACACGGTTCGCCCCTTCTGCTAACGCTTGTGTAGCAGTAAATATTTAGGTGCTTCCTGAAGTTACTGGTAGCAGCTTTTGTTCTCTGAGTGGTACCACGACTGCCCGCAAGTGGAAGCAAGGGCTGGTTTGTGCCTGCCCGGGGAACCCTCACGCGCCCTTCCCGACAGCGCGAGCGCCTCGGCACGTCCTGAGGCAGCAAATATCACACTGAGTGCTCGTCCTGGCCTAAATACCGCCTCTTCACGCAGCCAGGTACATTCTTTACAGGGCCACTGGATAAGTGCTGTTCCCTCTTCACAGAGCAAAACTTTCTTCTGTTTTTTCTTTTTTTTTTTAGCAGGCCTTTTATACTTTTTAAAGCTGCACTCCTTTGAAGTGGCTCAGAGGTTTGGAATCACAGGAGTTGTCTCAGAAGAGCTGGATTAGGCCAGGGGAAGTACTGAGAGGTGCCTGCTGCCTTCACTGTGGGCCTGCAGCCACTCTGGGCACCACGTATTCTGCGTGTTTAAAAAAAGAAAATCAATTTATCCCACAATTTCTTGGGTCTTCCCAGCCTCAGGGTAGTGTCCTTGTTTCCCCCAGTTTCACAGAAGTTTWTGGAGGTTCCAGTGCTTCTTTATAAATGTCTTCACCTTTCCCCAACCATCTGTATCTTACTTTTTAATGAAAACACTTGCATAAGCTAAGGAGCCTGATGAAGGAACTGTGTTGCTGAAAGCATTTTTGCCTTTTCCAACCAGCTCAGCTAATCAGAGGATATAACTTTTTCTTACACTCCYTGCTTCTCCTGTAGTCTTGGAAGATCTCACAGCAAAATTAATGCTGTAATCTGGTTGAAGAACAATTTATGTAAATGCAGAAGGTGGTGTTGGACTCGTGTTCCTTAATATTATTTCCTGTTTGAATTATAGGGTTATGGTAATGGAATGCGACTTCTCATTTAATTACTTGGTTTGGGCTTGTTTGTTTAAATGGGATATACTGATAGGCTTTCAAATCAAGACTTTGAGGTGAAAGAAATAGTGTGAGCTGAGAATTTTCAATTCCCACATTGGACACCTGCTCTACATACATTAKTATTCTCATACATCGACCTGATAATGCATATGCTGCTAGGAGAGGGTCCTCTTTCTGTTTGTGCCAAGCGGGTCCATCTGCTGATGGAAGAATCTCAGGAGAAGGCAGGTGCTGGATGCTCCCCTCCCTCCAGACTTCCAGGSAACTTTCTCAGCTACTAGTTGGTGGAGGAGAAGAACCTGGGAATGTTTAGATGTCCTGTCAACCAGAAAGGGAAAGAACTGTACCAGAATGAACGCAGCTGTGTACCCTTTGTTGGCTGAAACAATAGTGATGGATTCTCTCTCTCTTTGTTCCTCCTCTGAAAAATTCAAGTTCAGGAAGATCTACTCAGTGGCAAGGGGAAAATACATAAAAAAGAAAGGAAACCGTGAAGATGCCAAGTACTTTGGTGGCAATGAGAGTGTTCTAGGGGTGCAACGATTACACRGACCACATGCTGGCGATGACACACACAAAGACTGCGTCGGTTCTGCCACCACGTCACCGCCCAGGTATCAGAAGTGCACATCAAAGGGAGCGCGGCAAACCTGGCAGTTTAGCGGCTGCAGAGCCTTGCATCTGGTGCCAGGCCTGCCCTGCCAGCTAGCCCCAGGAGTTCTGCTCGTTGCAGGTAGGTCCACTCGATCATCGCAGGCTGCGGAAGTGGGTCTGACCAGCGTTACCTTTTCAAACGATACGAGAAATATAACACAGAAAACCGATTCTCTCTGGTGAGATTTCCATTTAGGGAAAAGAAGGAATAACGTAGAAACACAAGCACTCATATCCATAGGCAGATCAATTGGAAATTTCACYAGAAACGCCTGTATTGATGTTCATTCCCTCACCCTTCCACAATTAGGTCAAATTATCAATAGTTTCAATTCAATTTTTTTATTAACATCAACTACTGCTAGACAAGATTTTTTAATTATTATTTAACTTAGGCATTTATGCTATTTTAAGATACACAGATTATCCTCATTTTGGATGTCCAAATCTGTTTAGTTTGCTCTAAGCTACAGAAAATCTTGTCAGTTTGCTGGGTTGAGAAAAGTTTATAACACATTAAGAATAGCCACTATTTCTGTGAAATTTAAATGAATACACAGAGTTCTTAATCACTAGAAACTAAGAGAAAACTCCAATGCTTCCAATGAAAATGACACTCRAAAAGAATTGTCTGGCGGGTAGTTCCCCCTCAAACAGAAGTTCTGAACATAACTGTATCTTGCGGGGACCTAAATTTGGATTCTGTRGTATTCGGAGCACCGTGACTTACATATGTTTATGCTGAGACACAGAACCCCATACTCTTACAYATCCTACCTCAGCACCGCAGAGCCACCAGCTGCAGAGCCACTGCTGGCACTGACATAAATTTGGACAGTCACAGTCTTCCCATCACAGGCTTTCAACTTTCTCTTTGGAGTCTCATTCAGCCGTACATTACACACCACCTGCACTACTTAAGGCCGTGTTGGAACACCAATAGCTTCAGGATGCCTAAGTTCTTTTTTTTTTTTTTCTTCTCTTTCCCTACAAATTTAATCATATAAAAGATGAAATAGAATAGAGGATGAAAAACAAAATAAAAGCCCTTTTGCTTTCACCATTTTTTTTTTTTTTTCCCAGTTCTCAGCTATTACCATGGTGGTGTGGCGTTTGTGTTGCTCATTTCATGGCAACGAGCCTGATCCTGCAGCACCTCTGCAGGGTGACGTGGGCTCCAGGGCAGATCCRAACGGGTGCATTCCTCCAGACTCACAGTAGAACATAAATCATGGCAGGATTTTTTTTTAAAGACTACATTTGCCATCACACTACTGAGTACTTCTGTTGTGATGATGACAATATGATATATAAAATCCTCAATTCTGGGAAATGGGTGGAAACTCAGAGAAATTAAATCTCAGTTCWGCAAGACACCAATGCCAGCAGAAAGGCCGTCCCACTACTTTGAGAACAGGGTTCACAAAAGGGCCCAATGGAAAAGGAAATAGTTTTAAACTGTTTCATTTTACAACATAAATCTTTTTGGAAGCTCTGTAATACACATGGCTATAGTTATTTTTTCTCAGACATTCACTAGTAGAAGGAAACTGGTGAAATCCTTTGTATGTTTGTACTGTAAAAATACAGCTTTTCTGTTTTTACACTAATCATAAAGGAATGGAAAATCACAAAGACACAAGAGCAGAAATCTACAGCTCACGGGTTGGCAGAACTAGAATTCTGCATGCATTTATGTTTTTCCATTACAGAATAAACAGTTCTCAAAAATAATCCCAGAACAATAAACTTGTAATGTATGTCAGAAGAAATTCTATCATAGGAAGTGAAAGAATAGCTAAATAAACCTATTGATTCAATTTTATGTGGCTTATAACCTTTCAGACTGCTCCTGAAAAGGTTATTTTTTGCAGCCTGCCTCTTTGGCCATTGCAGCCACTACGGCAGTCTCACTCGCTTCCTCTGACAACCTCTTCTCTATTACTGAACTTGAGCTACTTGTCTTCATTTGAGGATTCTGCCGGTGCCCTTTCCCATCCTGCCACTCATCTCCCTCATACTGTCAGGAGCTCAACACCATGTCACACTGGCATATGATGCCAGTCACTGCTGCCAACTCCAAAACCTTCAGATGTGTCTCAGTGCCTTTTTCTGTGATTCCTCTCATCCTTGGAAGCAATCCCTTGTGAAAAACACACATTTTTATCTTACTTGTTCTCTAAATGCTYGGAGCTTTTCTTGCGATACCTTCCTAAAGTATTTGTAGCTGTGTGGAGGTCACTTCCATGGAGCTGACCACCAGTAYCTGGTTCCTCCTCTGTACTGTCCCTTAGTGCTATCGCCCTGCTGCTTTTGTTCTCTGCTCAGACACCAAGCTCTCTGGAAGCAGGAAAACCCTTTTTGGTTTAAGCTGCATCTAATGTAGTGAGTCTGAGAGCTCCTGCAGCCTGAGTGCTCCCAGAAGCGATGGAAATACAAATAAGTAACAACACGGGCAATAATCAAATTCACATTCCACTTCCTTTTGTAATTTGATAATAGGTTCCATGTCTGCACTGGTAGTATTTCTAATTTCTCTATGTTTTCCATATGCATGAGTATTACTTTGGCTTGAGGAAGTGTAGCTGCACGTGTTAGTTCTCACACAAATGATACCAGAGCATTTTAACACACATACTTATTACTACATAYCAAAATTAAAAGCTATATTCAAAGAGTCAATCAAAAATTAGTAAGTGCCAYTGTTCATCAAGATTGTCCATGTATAATTCAGTATTCTGCACTTAGATACAAGGATATTCTCTTTAATTATAAAAATTTATTTTTTTCCTAAAGGATCACAGTCATAAGACTGTGACAAAAGGAAAGATAGTTAATCAGTATGCATTTTTATTCCTTACATTCAATAGACTTTACCTGATCTTATTACCACATGCCACTAAAARGATGCACTGAGTAGTAACATTATTTTGTCACAGACCTTTCTATGCCATTTTGGGCATAGCATTTTAGTACTTTATACTGTAAATAAACCTTGCAGAGCTCAGAATCAAATCTCTGGAATTGTCTGATGCTCTACAAATTTTGGGTGCCTAACTTGGACTTCACAGGTATCTAAAAGCGGAGGCCATTGCCCTGCACAGMCCTTTAACTGTTCCTAAAGCAGCTCAGCTACAGATGTGACTGCACAAAACCTCTACAAATCTGGCTCCAGGTTTCTCCACGGACTTGCAGAATATGTAACACAGAAGTAGAGTCAACTGTGAACATTTTGGCTTAAGAGATTCTTCCTAGAGTCATATGGAGACTCCTAGCTGAGGCAGAGAGATTGCTCCGTTTTGCAGGTGACCAGCAAGGTTCCTTAACCATGAACCGATCCTGTGTCTCGCAGTGCCCTCCCTYGCACAGTACGAACAAGCGCTCGCGTTGTGCAGCTAAAGAAGAAATGGTTCTAAAGAGAGTAGAGCCCAAGCACCGCAAATCAGTGCACACATATACTTTTATATTCATTCTGTGCATTTAATGAGGGAGAAGTTGCATGAGGGAATATTTCTGTAAGATCACTTAATTAAACCATGTAACAACACCACAGATAGAGTATTTCACAGGCATCCTGCATTTTGCCCATTCCTTGCTTTTAGAATAAGGTTTTGCAGATTTTAACATTATTTTAATTTAGTTTTCTTACAGCTTCCAAAGGAAAAAAAAAAAAAAGAGAGAGAGCACAGTAGGTGTTGTGTGGATATATGTTAGCCTCCACAGCAAGTCCTCAGACATGCTACCCTTTGATGTACAGACCTTTTTTACCTAACAAATTAGTATCATTAACTATTAGTTCCTATGTGGATCACAGTGAAGGAAAATATTTTGCAACAGCAAAGTGATTCCCACTCTCCCAACCACTTGGATTCTCCATAATTATCTTGCAGTTCGACCTTGAATTCTGCCTTTCCCTTTATTTTTTCTTTTCAGTGTGGACCTCCAGCTCAAGCGGCCATCACTCACGGAGCTTCCTTGCTGGCATTCCCAGCTCTCCCCAAACACCTCCTCTGCAATTCATACCCTTGCCTCCCAAACCCCCCTTCCTTACCTTTAAACTTTCTGAACTTTATCCTTGCCCATATTGCGTTTTCGTTGCCCACAGGAGATGTCAGAGTAATGACTAACTACAGCAGGACTCTGCTGGGGTAGYGCACAGACTATAGGGGGCAAAGGAATTCCTTTTTTTCCTTTGTTTTTGCTCCTCGTGAAGAGTGCCTTCAGACACCAGGTGGAATAACTGGAAGGAAATTCCTGTAATTCTTAGCTAGGAAACAGTCAGTGGAGATGGCATCTTCAGAGCCCTCATCTTCCAAAGAGGAAGATTTCCTTCTCTGCAGGGTACATTATCTTGAACTTACCTCCACTCTGACTCTTGGCTGTTACTGTTTTTCAGCTCATAAGGTTAGCATTAATGCACTTATTTCTACACTGTACTCATATCACAGGGATGATTTAGCTAAATCTAGCCTTATTGAGGAGCCCTTGTGGCAGCACTTTAGCCCATTTAATTCGGAATAAGTGGAAAGTGAGATGAAGCTTTTCTAGGGCCATTTTTACCTTTGGCACCACAGGCAAGAGACTTAAAATCTTTCTTAACTGAAATCTTACCCTGAATGTAGTGCATCCAGGGAGCTGATGCCGTAGGTTTAATTTTAAAACTGAAATCTCAGTGGAAGTAAAAGAAACAGTTTTAAGAAAAGAGTCACTTCTAAGCAGCGTATTCAAAAACAGTTGTTTKCCCTGTTTGTATTTGGGCAATTTACTCGCTCAGCTGTGCAGTCAGGATTGAGCTGAAAGATAGCGGTGAAGCTGCTATTTTTGCCTGATATAATCTCCTGCTTTCCAGAAAACCTATCTCACCAAACGACCAAGTAAGCTGCTATTTGAGGACCTGATGCCGTTGTAGAATTATAAACTCCTCCGAGTTCAGCTTTCCGAGAATGCACCGTACGTTCAGATGGCTGATAGTTGCCACACTCTCAGYCCTGTTTCTACAAGCGATAAAAATGAGAAGTTAGAAGAACACATTTTCTGAACCATTGARAAAGTATCTGGCAGAACACCTGAATGCACAGGGGCACAAGAACAGCAGCGCTCAGGAGGCTGCAGAGCAGTAATGAAAGCGTCCATCAACGGTTCAAAACGCTGCCAGCTTGCAGGAAATACCTATCGTTGACCTCCTTCACTTTTGGTTCTCCTAATTCTCCTGCTTTGCTTGCCTCAAGTACAGGAGACAGTTTCAAAGGGCTGGGTTGTTAGGCTGCTATTACAGTTACATATGTGAGCTTGTAARGGAACAGAAATGGGAAGTTTTGAGTTTCATTATGGGGCTGCCTCCAACCAGATGTGGTGACTTGTACTGCCAAGCTCCTGTCCCATCAACCTATGAGGATCGACAGGAAGCATTCCACTGGATAACCTATAGGCAGACTAATATTCACGCTGTAGCAAAGGCTGCTCTGCCTCCCCCAATTTATAGATGCATCTCCACATTGTATGTTGCATTGGTTATAGTAAAACAGACGACTCTCTTCATAAAAACATGGATCTGACTGTTATTCTTTCATATTTGTTACAAATCCTTTTCTCTGTAACATTCAGGAAAAAAAAACCCAACAAAAAAACCCATTAATTGAAGAATGAAATGGATTAGTCAAGAATTTCAAACTTCACGTTAAAATAGTATAGCTCTACAGATTTCACTTTATGGTAAGTATTAATATGGACCAACTTTCTGGCAGAAGCTTCTAAAAATATATTTTATAAACTCTATCAAAATGCTAAGCAGTGCAAAGAGTCATATCTTTTATTTACCTTACAAATGTTTTTCTTACTTCAAACRTTTTTACCAAGTTGATGTGAAGGCAGTAGTCACCTTTCTTTGTTCATGTTGTACAGAAATGTCACTTACAGATGCCTGCCTTTCCATCAATGCATTAGTAATTTGTGTTTGTGTATTGTTCTACTGTATATTAACATTTTATAATGACATGTTAAATATTTTACTTGTACTTACATTTTGCTTTGATTTATGTCTAGTACAAGCAATTGCAGTATTTCTATTTAAGCAAATATTTTAAAATTAATATTTTAAATCAGCCCCTGCTTAAAAAAGAGTATTGCTCCTTTTTACAAGGATTGTCCTGTTTGCAGTATTGTGACGAACATTTGGTCTGTTGTACTAGACTATTATGGATAGTGTGGACCTTTTTCCWCGTCTATTTTACCACCTTTAACTCTGTAAAATAAAGACTGGGTTTCAGATGACTCCATTGGAGAATCTCTTCTATTCTGACTATTGTCAACAAGTAAACTTTTCCCTTCCTGATAAAGCACTTTGATAGTGTCTTCTGCATTATCTGCTATTATGGCCTCCTTTTCTCCAGTACATGCTGCCACATTTACCTGTCTAATATTCTATAGTCTATATATCTATATTCTATATATCTATATTCTATATATTCTATATTCTATATATCTAGTATTCTCCAGTACATGCTGCCACATTTACATATCTATTATTCTACGTGTTGTCCAGTGATACAAAATAAAAATATGTAGCATTTACTTTAAGCCCCACCCATAGTATGATTGTTCCTATGGTCTTTCAAAGCAAAATATRTAGATTTTTGCCTCCTTGGCTCCTCTTACTGCTTGCATAGTTATTCTCACCCCTCAGGCAGGCTGTAGGCATTTAACAGCTTAAAAGGCTACAAACCATACAAATATATATTGCAAACATTTCCCTTCGGTATTAATAATACTCAGGATTTACTTACAATTTTCCCCTTTAATTATTCAATGTACTTCCCATTATTTATGATATTTGTTTATTGTTTGAATTTCTCACAACTTGGGCAATGAAAGTTAAAAAAAAGTGTTGCCCTTGCATATTCTTTCTAGCAGAATATTAAGATTTCATCAATAAAATATGTGATTAAGAGCAACTGTTTTTATTGGGCCAACAAAAACAATAGAAGTATTTTTGTTGAGTTTGTCTCACACTTGCATTTTGTTTGATATATGCTCCCAATAACACGATCAACACATGTTCAGGCTAACATAGATTTAATTTTTAAAACCTGCATAAAATCAATMTCCACATTAAAAATTACCAAATTTATTACAAGATTTTCATTAGGCTATAGATGCTCATATTTTGCACAGATTTGCCATTTCTTCTCATTGTCAGCATCTGCTGCCCACACTACTATTTCCTACAGGGAAGGCCTATTAATGTGCACTGTCGTTTCAGTTACTGTCTTGTACGGCTACTTAATCATGTTCCAGTTCAGAGATTCTCTTTAATTTCTCCTCTCCCTGTCCTTCCATGGCAGTTAGCTCTGATGAAATCCTCATTTGATACTGAAAATTGAAAGAAGTACATTGGAAAGTCCATGTACACTTTATACTCTAGTACTCTCACTCACGCCACGTTGTCCATAACACACTTCATACATGGCACTCATCATCGCATTATGTACTCCAATTTTGGGTCAAAGTACTACTTTTTTTTTTCTTTTTCTTTTTCTTTTTATTCCTGAAGGCAAAAGTCTACTTAGTGTTCTAACTGTATTATAAATGTATTTCATAGGACAAATGGAGGGAACATTTTAAAATCAGATGCTTGGGACTCAAGAATTACTGTTCCTGAACATTCACCTCTATGATTCAAAGTGATATCCCACCAGAGAAGTCAAAAGACTTTGCAGTAACAACGGTGGTTGTTTTGGTGATTAAGACCCAGATTATAAAGATCAATAGCAACCTTGACTTACACTTGACTAAGGATATAGGACACATGTCACCTGAACGCTGTGAAGCCTCCCTGATGGTAAAATAGATAATACACCTTTATTTGGCATAATCTGTAAAATATTTTCCCTGGAAGCTCCACTAATGACAGGTTTTAACTATTCAGTCTGGAAGCTATAAACTCTGTGTCTAGATAAACCTTTATAGCATATGCTATGGAAATAGACCTTTCTCCTGCTATTCCGGACTGTGGTTTGATCGCTTATATTATTAACCACAAGATTATTATTGGTTTCAGATTAATTGACCGAGAACTGCTTCTCAATGACTAGAAGTTTACAGGCAACAAAAATGACCAGGATAATTCCTGTTAGAACTTTATTTTTAGTTATAAAAGGATTAAAATATTTTTGTAGATCAAATCTTAGAAAGAGATTATTTGTCCATGAACACTTTCAGACAACATACTTGCTTTTTGAAAGACCTAGRTATGTAATTTATGAGTTCTCAAATGAGGATTCATTTTGCCTTCATTTATGTTTTTCCCAATGTCAAACCTTCATTTTAAAGTGTCCTGTTGGTAGAAATTAAGACTCAGGTTCTCATGTCAGGAATCCTGCAGCAGAACTGGGAAAAGACATGGTGGATTTTTTACAGAAACCTTGGGATCTTCATTTCTCAGAAGAATTAATGTTTTCCCTATGGACAGAGCGAGGCAATTTTCTACATATACTGGTTTCCTAAAGCTCATTTTCATCACTGTGAACATATGGGGTTTTCATAGCAAAATTGGATTTTTTTTCTTACCTTTCACACACTGTTTAGATTCCGCYACGGTCAATGGAAAGAGATGAGCAATAAGCACTGTTGGACACAAGAAGGGAAGATCTGCTTTGTTGGATAGTGGCCTCTCYAATTGCTATAGGAGAAGCCCACACTAGTACATTAAGGCAGATGGGAAATGAGGGATCTATGCAACATAAGAAATGAAGTCAGAAAAATCTCCTCTGAATAAGTGGCCTGTGATAATGCAGCAAATCTGGGACAGAACCAGGACCTGGACTCCTTGCAACAAYCAGATACTGGGAAGGAAGAGTAAAAACCAAGAGAGTCATAGTTTGCTGTCACCTGAAACCTCTGTGGTTAGAAAAGGTTAAAATATTCCATGTACATTTACAGAATTACTACTAATGATTTTTATAATCCTTTAAGGATTTTAGAGTCCTTCAAAGAAACACCAAGCTATAAAATTATCAAGGCTAATAAACATTTTTTTGAACACAAGCTACAATTAGCCCTGAGGGCTGCGCTGCCATCC
>PTEX01000158.1:603742-624099 GCA_003342815.1 Eudromia elegans
GTTCTATGATTCTGTGATTCTACGAATTATGTACTGTTAACATAGATCCACTAGATACATTTTACCAAATGCTGCAGTTATTTTTTGTAGAGGATCAGTCATTTTTGGAGGTCTGCTCGGCAGGAGGTAGGACCCCAGGCTCAGCTCTGCTGGCTAAGCAAGGAAGGTGCTTTTTGTTAGTTGTCTRGGGACTGGGGCCGCACACAACAGCTCCTCCGACAAACACCTGGAGAACGATTCCCCACAGGAACGTGGGTAGTCACTGCGATTTGGAACTTTTACTTAGTTAAAAGAAAACTTATTTGCAGCCTGAAACTGGAAAGAAATCTGCCAATGCACTAGCCCTACATTATCAGAATATATTACTGGCGATCAAACAAAATGTCAGACATCCATGCCAAACTGTTCTGAAAGTTGCAAATATCTCTAAATACCTAAATAACAATTCCCTCTCCAAAGAWTATAAAACATTTCAGTTTCTTTTTGCTTTTCTATCCATTTTACATATTTACATTTGTTTYACAATCCAAGTATAAAAAAAGTAGAATGAGTAGATTAATCATGTGGATCTCTACAGAAGAATATACAGGTTTGAATAAATACACTATGAGATACTGCTTCCCTGGAAGCCATTTGACCTCTGATTGCTAGTCCATGGGCATGCACCAAAAGTGATATTGCCCATTTACCACAGATTCAGCAGGGAACATGTTGCAGGGTGATGCTCTAATTATTCCAATTTTATTGTTTTGCAAAATACAGTATAAGATATTATTGTGCCTGTAAGAAGTATTACACATAATTAAAATGAAACATTTGTCAAATAAGCAAAGTATGTTTTGTGATACACTATSCCTGTATTGTGTTTGCATATTCACAAAATTTAATGATTTGCAATCAGTCTTCYTGTTATTAATGAGAAGTAGTGAAAGTGAATGGCATAATTATTTACATATTTGTAAACTCTCATATAARCTTGAAGTCATGTTTAGTGAATTATCTGCTTCTTGGTAGTTTYTTTTGTAGTAAATTATTTACCTCCCTTATCAAAGGACAAGTATAGAATTATTTTCTTTCCAGTAAACGCTTGGTAAGTTCCTGCGATAGTTTCACCAAATTCCTAGAACTAGGTCAYGAAAGTAATTATTCATTTTTCCCAATACAAAAAAGGTCTTTGAATGTAGGTCAAAACAGGGAGTTTAATACTATTTTTTTAATTATCGAGAGAAGAAAAAAAAAGTTAATATTATCTTATTTGATATGACCAGGCCTGCTTTTCAATAAGATGCTCTAACATTTTAGTGTGGTCTTTTCTTTATGTTTTATTTAAAATGTTAATGGAGCATATTTGTAATTCATATAATTTATCTTTAAATCACTATTCCCAGAATAACGCTCTGCGAGTACTGCAATACACAGGCAAGTCCTCTTAAGGAACATGCATCAGTTCTGCTCCCCTCTGAAGCATGCTGCAAATGCCCTCTAACAGGGCACAGCAGCATTACATAAATCATCTTATATGAAAAATTAACATGACATCAAATATTTATAAATATTAATGTGTATGTTAATATAACCAAAGCTGTAACAAACAATCATAACCTTGCCAAGTTTCTTAGGACAGGCGCCGCTGATAATGATATCCATTATCTCTGGAGGAACGCGCAATTACCAAAGTATACACGGGATGCTTATATGGTTATCTGCTTTTAAATTCATCCATTAAACACCGCACCCCGCACTGGTTGTTAACCCTCCTCTCATCCCTCCGGCAGGTACTACTATTGCTGCGTGTTTACAGCTGCACGCGAATGAAAAATGAACAAAGGCTTCTGCGTGGACRTTCTCCCTACATCATTAACATATGTACTTAATTTTGATTTCATACATTGTTTTGCTGTATGGGAAGTGCCACTTAAAAATCTACCTATCCATCTACCCACCCATCTCCATCCTGTCTTCATCCTATTATACAGTGTGCCCAAATAGGAATTTTTGAGACTTACTAGTTGTTACCTTAGAGTTGTGAGTTGTTACCTCACTTAGGTATGATCAACTGAGAACAGTTGCTACCGATTTCAAGCGTTTTTTTATTATCRCTTATCTGACACGGGGGTGACGGGGAAGAAGATGTTGAGCCAACCACAGAAATGCAACTTTGTTTCGCAGACAAGGTTATAGATTTTAAAATTGTGCTCACTCTATGTGAAAACAGATTGTGTTCCATAAAACTTCCTTAAAGGCTGAGCATGAACACCTCAGACTAAGTAATGCTGATTGTGGTTTGCAATGAAGTCTCCACCCGACTTGAAGCACAAGTTGCACCTCTTCTGTACATACACTGATTCAAATAGTGCCRAGGACTTTCTCTTGTTATTTATTTTTACAAACTAAATCACTGTGAGCACATATTTGGTAAAAACTGCCACTGAAATACTACACACTGTCAACACCTGTTATCATTCAAGACAAATAAAATCAAGCTAGCAATTTTAGGTAATAACTATATCTTCCTTAAAATTATTGCTAGTGCTATGATTATGTACGAGCACAATGAAGCCTGCTTCAAAAATTGCTCGGGATGGTAAGGGTAAGCTTTTACAAGCAGGCTTACAAGACAGAATAGCCSGCTACCTTCATTTTGCTGAGGAGCCAATGAAAATGTGAAACAGTTAAATAACCTGCCTTAAGTGGGGTGGGGAAAGAGGAAAAGACTTGCAGCTGAGCCAAGGAGCGTGTGGCAAAGCTGACTCGGGTGGAACCAGCTCTCCGTGCAGACCTGTGACGCAGTGATTCCCTCCAAGTGTACGGAGCCCTTCTAAAGGCCTAGCCGAGAATGACAGAACGTTTACGCCTCAAGCAACAGGCGTACGATAATGTTATTTTCATGACTCTTTTTAGTTTCAGAAACTATTATTATTATTTCTCAAATTCTGGGAATATAGGGATTTCCATGCTTCTTCCAGAAAAGTTTTAAGAACTCATAAGGCAGGACGTGAAAGGAGGAATCTTGTTTTCTAAAAGCTACCCAGGTCTGGATCTGTCAGTTATGGTGTATTTTCACTCTGTTGATTATTCTTATACTGCACAGAAAGGAAGAACATTTTACTTTGAAACAAGCAAAATAAAACAGAAGTCCATGTATTTTACAGAAATCCTGGACTGACTGTTTTTTTCAACTTCAACTAAGAATACAGACTTTTATTTGATTGCCCATTGCTAATTAGGGTAACAAAATAAAAACAAGAAACAAGACAGAATTCAGAAAAAAAAATACAAACCACTGCCTTATTTTCAGCAGACTTCTCCCTTTATGTGTTTTATCTACTGAGTCCTAAAGAACAAAACATTAAAGTTCTAGATGATTTTATAGCTTCTCAATTTCATCTTTTAAGCAGCACAGGATGACCTTGTAATATAACCTTTAGGATTTAGGAGATTTTCGTTCAGTGACAGACGATATACTACACCCTGGCTAACTCAGGAATCATTTCTTGCCTGTATTTTTCATGACAAATGGGATTATTATCACTTTTGCTAATCTCTTTCTTTCTTTTTTTTTTTTTTTCTCTCCAGTGCAGGAACTCACTTATTACATGTTTACATAGATACTTTTATAATTTATCCCATTTCAAGTCTTTAATAACCACTGAAATAAATTATATAAAGTAATTATGTAAAAACAAATAATCTAAAACAAACTAAAATATTGTTTTCATTAGATAGCTGCTCATACTCTTCAGGTTTTTAAGATTGCAAATTAGAATATTAATTCAATGCAAATCACCGAGATTAATTATACTCCACTGCTAACATTCCTTTGGTATATTATGAATAAATGTATTTTTAAATAAAAAGGAAAGCTAAATAATCAGTCATTTTTGCATTTGCAACTCAAACATAAATCATGACACAAATCAAACCAGGCAAAGTATGGGCACCAAAACCAGATGCTCTCTTTTCTATTTTTGCATTCTGTCAGTATTCTGGGATGCCTCCTGTATATGTGCTTGACATGTCTTTGGAGTATTACCACTTTTATAAGCATTCAACCACTTACTTACTTTTATTATTCTTCTTTACAGCAAAAAGGTGCTTTCAGTGTATTCGTAGGTTATGCACAAGTGATTCAAGTTTCAGTGCCTACATTATCTCTCAGAATCAGAAAACAACATGCAAAGAGTGTGAAATAAGACCCCTGTTCTCAGAGAAAGACGCCAATCTGAATTGGACCTTTTTGCATATGCAGTTTTCATCTTTATAAAAAAATCAATAGTTGCCAAGTAAAAAAGTCACCCTTGACTGAGGTTAGAATATTTTCCCTATTATATACAATTATAGGAATCTTTTTGCTTTGCAATTACCTTTGTATTTTCCTACCTTTTTTGTTCAGAAAGCTGTAAACAGAAAGTCAAAACACTTGGCTATATACTTATTATAACATCTAATGCCTGAGGTTAAAGAGGAGAAAGTGAAGACGTTAGCTGGTCTATGTTGCTATAGCTTCTTGAAAGGGTTATAGCTTGGCTTAAGTGCTTTGGTATTTACAATAAGAAAAAAAAAATCAGTGGATATTCTTCCTTTCAGTGAAGCCTCTTGTAATGCTTCATATTGTAAGACCTTCATATTAATTTCCATTGAGGAAATACTGTATTTATAAACTCTAAATACACATTCACTAATCCAGGCAAAGAAATAAATATTTAAAATACTTAAAACTCAAATATTTTTTTTTCATCCTTATATTCTAGTAATAGTACTAATGGTGCGGAATTGCTTACACTAATTTTACCAATAAACTTAGAAGTTCTTACACAGAAAATATATATTTAAAGATGAGAAGTTAGTACAAAATCCATACATAAACTGGAAATGTTAATGAAAAAAGTTTTGATTGTTTCGATTCTTATGTTACAAATGCAAAAATGACTTTTACATTTCTTGTTAGAGCATAGTTCTCTAGGGGCAAAACTGGGTGTTTTTAAAAGTGTAACCTGTGTATCATATGTACATTTTTTAAGAAGAAAAGTTATAACTGTTAAAGAAAGAATAGATTTTTCCGACCCTTCTACAACATCTTTCCCTTACAGCATTAGACAGGCAGGAGCAGTTTTTCAGACACGTAAGCACCAGGAGGAAAACAGTGAAGGTTCCTACTGAACCACACAGATCATTCAGAAAATGTTATTAAAAGAAGCATGGACTTTAAAAAATAAGAACATGAAAAACACTGAAAGTACATATCCTTTTTAAACACGACTATGTGCTACCTGCATGAGTGACTTCTAGGTATGACTAGAAAATACATTCCTGAATGCATGAGGAGAATGAGTGGTCTTGTGCCATGGTGACTGTGCTAAAAAGCAGCTGAAATTCGGTTCGCAAGCGAGTAGAGGATTTAAGGCTGATGGAAACTAATATGTTGCCCAGGTGAAACCCTTCGTCTTGGTGGGACAGCTGCACTCTTATTGCAACATCCTCCTCTAGGTAACCTATGGCGCACTAATGCTCAAAAGACAACCTACTTTCTCCACTTGAAAGACCCTAAATTGCGATAATTACTAACAGAAATAATACAAGGAGCTGAAAGGGAGGTGTATTTTGTAGAATTGGGAAGTAGAAAAGAAAGAAAATTAACAAATCCTAAAAACATTTCCTAATTACTTTAAAGAATACATATTTTACTGCTCAGGAATATTACAAACCAGCTAGCTAACACTGCAGTCCCATATAATTATTTTCTTAACAGTTAAGTAATGCATACGAAGCCTGCCCCTAACACCCAGGCATGAGCTCAGAGAGGGAGAGTATTCTCAGTGGCACAGGAAGGCAATTCCTCCCCTTGGGGTTACTTGTGTGGGTTACTCAGGGCGAGGGTGAGCAGCACAACCTGGACTGCAGAGGCTTCCTTAGAAAGCTGGTGGGAGATGGTACATAAACATCAGGAGCCTTGATTCAAAGTATGGGAGTTGGGCCTCTTCAACCTGGAGAAGAGAAGGCTGAGAGGGGACCTTATCAGTGTGTACCTCAAGGGTGGGAGTGAGGAGGATGGGGCTGGCCTCTTCTCAGTGGTGGCCAGCAATAAAACTAGAGGAAACGGCCGCAAATTGACGCACCAAAAGTTCCACAGAAACTTGCAAAAGAATTTCTTAACGGTGAGGGTGCCAGAGCACTGGAACAGGCTGCCCAGAGAAGTTGTGGAGTCTCCTTCTCTGGAGATCTTCCAAACCCGCCTGGACATCACCCTGTGCCACATGCTGTAGGAGACTCTGTGTGTGCAGGAGGGTTGGACTAGATGACCTCTAGAGGTCCCTTCCAACCTTAGGCATTCTATGATTCTACCTAGGGGCGTTTGGCTGATTTGCTGATTAATTTTATTCGTCATCAAAGTGAGATCGCAGCTAGAAGAACAGTTCAGAGAGAAATACTTCTTTTACTGTGGTAAAGCTCAAGTTGCCGTGGTTTTAAATCTGAAGAGCCTTAAGAGCAAAAAAAGCTGCTTCTGTCTGATGTATACTTATCTCTACCTCACACCTCAGTGCGGCTGCAGAAAGGGAGGGATTGCAAAGTGATGTGGAAGACATCACATCTACCTACAGGCCACTTTGTCAGCGTGTATAAAAGACAAAAAAGGCTTTTCCCTTCTTTCTTTAGACCTGCTCTTGACTCTTCCAGGCCGTCTCCATTCCGCAGCAAACGGCAGCGCCGCACAGCACGGCCCCTGCAGAGCCAGGGCCTTGTGCTGCCTCCCGCGGGGGCACCCAGGGCTGCCCAGGACACGACAGGCTCCCCTGGGGCCGTGTGTCAGCAGCCAGCGGGAGCCCAGCTACCAAAGCAAGAGGAAGCACCGGCAAAAAGAGAAAGCGAGCAAGCAAGATTGGATCTAAAAAGCAGCATTAATAATGCAGGAGAAGAGGGAAAATACGCACACAGGGAAATTTCTTCAGAGCCCGGCTATCGGGGCAAGTGACAGATTCATTGCTCCCGATATGGCCGAGCCCCCCGCACACACATCCGCCTGCCCGGCAAGGTCAGGGTTTAACTTTTCCCTGCAGTGCAGTCGGACGGTGACCGCGTCTCCTCGCGTCGCCCGAGACCACGAGCGCCGCAAGCACCAAGATGTGGAGCTACTGCAGAAAGGGAAGTCTCGGGCTAGACGCTGGGTGAACTGGGAAACTTGGCTGCTCACACAGCGGGGCTTTTTCCCACACGGGAGGGTTTGCAAAGGCCATTCAAGTTTATGCCAGCATTGTTTAAGTTCCTATGCTGAATAAAACAGAGGCACCTCTCGGGCTGCACAAGCTCAGGATGCATATACGGACTGTTGCAATTAAAAAGTACATACTCAAAAGAGCATAAACAGACATCTATACATTTGAAATTGCTAGAGTAGCTATAGACACAAATCAGGACTGGGGAAGAAGAGAGGCTAATAGTCCCAAAACTGACTCGGGATCATGCTTAGCCCGGCCCCTCAGCTCACATACTTAACCTCCCTGCAGGTTTGCATAAAGATTACTTCAAAATCACTTCAGAATAAGCACGTGCCTCATTTACAACAGACAACTATTTTATAAGTAAAACAAAGGACCATAAAAGGCCAACTGTGGTTTGAACCAGAAACATGCTGCAGAACTGGGCATTTATACTGGAGAGCAAACCCGCAGGCAGGTGCTTGTCGCTTTGTCTGGACTCTACTGCTTATCCAGTCGGTATCAGACACAAGTTTTAGAAAACGGTGGTGGTGGAAGCCACATTTGTTTTATATTACCACTGAATTAACCACAATAATGCTTTGCATACTCCTTTTTTCAGCGACTGGCTGAAAAATGTGTTCTGAATGTTTAGCACCTCTCAAAACTCACGAAAACAGTGGTCTCGGCAGGTCTGTAATGTATCAAGAGTTCAGTGTTTTTCATCTCCAGGCCATTTCTCAGAGACTTAAAGTATAAACCTGATCAGGAGGGTAATAGTTCTTTAGATGCTGAAATCTGCTGGGACTATGTTGACCCTTAACAATTAAAAAGTAATTCTTCTGGTGGATGTTCAGGAACAAGTCAGATCCTAAGTCAATATTGCCTTTATGAATAGCACAGCATATTAAAAGTACTCCTTTTTAATGTAAAGCAATAAACCGCATCGTTTCCCTAATGACCCTGACAACTAATTTTCTATAGATTTACACTTGGGATCCCTGAATGAAACCCTTTTGCAATCAGTATAACAGTATAAAAGGAGAAAAGCTTGGCACAGCTTTTTTTTTTTTTAAAAAAAAGCTATGTTTATAGCCCCCTCACCATTTCTTTCCCCTAAAGCTCAGCAGTTTGAAACACTGAAGCTGCACATGAAGCACAGATAATATTTCTCTATGGTTACATCAGAATTAGCATCACTGCATAGGTCAACTCTAAGCATCCCAGTGACCAAGTGCAAGCTTATCGTACCAAAGGTCATGCAAAACTGTCCCCGTGTTGAGAGCTATTTTGTCCTCCTTGTTTATTAATGCTGATCTGTCTATACTAATGGATTTAGCTTGTAGGGGGCTGGGGAATGAGAATCACTGTATCTCGGCTTCCATCCTTCATTAATATTAATATCATCTTCAACTATCGCATATTGGTATGCTATAAGCTAAGAACTTATGGGACAAAAAGCTCCAGTGCTTAACAGTCACCTGTAATTTWTTTTTTTTTTAAWCAAATACACTTGCTAACATGTTATTTTGAATTATTAACTGTGATTTTCTTTGATAAGAACTTTGTTTCACTAGTTTCGTATTACATGGTCAGAAAACGACAACATAAGGTCTAATGTTTCCTACATGAGAAATAAGTTTATTCTAAAAGATCCCAGGATATTTTAAGCACAAGAAAATTCATTTAGAGATCATTAATATATATATCCAATGCATATAAAGTGCGACTTCAGTATGAGTTTAGTATTAGTTCAGTTATATTAATCCTATAGATTAAGTCTCAGCTCATGCAAGAAGTCCTAATGAAAGCAGTGGAAGGACATACACAAGTCAGGAAAATCTGTGGATGAGTTTCTCAGGACTCAAGGCTTATTTTTGCAAATCAGTGGAATTCTCTGCATTACTGTCACAGTACCTTACTAACAGAATTTACAAGGCAAATCCCTTAAAGGTTCACATGGAAATTCCCAAACCAGGTGGGATAATTAATAATTTAATTCCCACTGAAAATCTGTACAAATGATGCATTTAAGTGCTAGATGTGCTCCTGAAAAATCTTCTCTGTAACTCTCTATTAATGAATTAAAAAAAAAAAAAAAAAGTGAAGTTTAGATTGTCTCATTTATCTGAGAAAAGCAAAATGAATAGAGAATAAACTCCCAAAGGCAGCTCTCAACCTCTGAAGTGTATATAGACAATTTTGGAGGGGAAGGGCACATTAGGGTCGAGAAAAGTGGTAGAGGAGAAAAAAAGAAAGTAAAACGCTGAGGTATATCCATTAAGGAACCAAGTGGTGACATTAGATTAAACAAACTGAATAATAATTGTGGAAATGACATGTTATCTGGGTGGAAATCTACCCCCAAAAATCCAAAACCAAAAAACCTACAATTTGAGACTGCATGCAGAATACGTTCTACAAAATGAGAAAGGAGACGGGATGTGGATGTGTAAAAGGAAAGTGTTATATCAAGCCCAATGAACTGGGCGCAGTGAACTCATCACTATTACAGCAGTGGCCTTGAATTATTTTTTAAAAAAAGTTATATTGCTGAAAAAAAATAGGAGATCAAATATTTAGTTTTAAATGACACAAAAAAGGCGCAAAAGGGTGTTAGATAATTAATAAGCAATATTCATAGCTTGCTATAATGCAGTTCGCATAAATAATGGTGGAATAGTTTTCTTCTCTGAAGATATAGTAATTATATTTTTTTGTCATTGTTTACATTGTTTTAATGATACTAAAATTTTCCAGTCTACCAATAATTGGGGCCTATCTGCAGTTTATATTTTCATATATGATCTTATCATTCATTTGAACACACTTATATATGGTRTATATATATGCTCTTTATTTCACTGTTGCTTTTTGACAACAAACATTCTTATTTAACCCATACTGCGTATGTTCGATATAAAATATTCTCAGAAAATCTCACTTGATGACATCTAGAGACTTTCATAAAAATGCAATGATTTCTTGTATTTTAGAAAATCCTACTGCAAAACAGATAAAAAAGGAAAAACTGAACATGGAAAGAGGAACAGCCTTTAATAACACATACAACAACACAAGATATGTGTGGAAAATAAACACTCCATTTGAATTAGCATTTACAGGTTTTGTGAGCTAAAGTAATATATGTTTTTCATTATTTCAGTAAAATTAAAGAACGGGGTTACAGCAATATCTTTAAAATTTCATATTGCTCAAGCTAGTTTAGGCATGGCAAATCACTTCAGCATGATGAATGCCTATGCAGCAATCTTAGAGATTCTTGCAGATACACCAATATGTTTTGTATAAACTCAAAACTAAGAAAAATAGTAATAGATACTCTCATTTTTTGTAGACTGTTATTAGAATTCACTCGTAAGAAATCTGACAGACTACAGCTTATTGCTTTATAACAAAATTATATATTAAAAATATTTTTTCTATTTTGTGGGCTTCGCTGTAGCAAAAGCAGTTGTATAATGATGAAAGCTCAAAGATTTATAACATATATGCCAGTATGAAAGTTATTTGGATATTCACTTGGCTATACACTTGGATATTCTAAAGGAAAGGCTATTAAGTCAAAAGGCCCTGTGAAATCCTATTAAAAAAACCCCGAAAACATCTTTTTCAAAATATTTTGAGCAGCAGTAATTATTTTAACTTGACAGCTACATAAGGAATTTTGAATTTTAGGGCYTGTTCCTTCATGATATTAATCCAGCTTTATATCAGTATAACTGCATTGATTTCAGTGGAATTGAACCTGCATTAAACTTAACGGAGAGGTAGTAAGGGCTATAAGATATGTGGCATTCATCATGAAGGGCTGGCAGGTTACAGCTAAAGCGAAGGGAATTAGATTACTTGTTACACATGCTGGAATTTTTGAAAGCTTTTCTGAGCCATAACATTAATATTATTTCTTTTCTTCTTATCCTTCATTAAAAACAATGCCCTGCATTCATATTAAAAAAAATCTCAAAAATGATTGTTCTCTTGAACAATTATTCCTACTTTTATAGCACACTATTGATTTGAAAGCTTTTCTAGTTTTGCCACCTCGTTAGGCTGTTACAGGCTTTCTGAGGTGGTCTGCGCTTCTAGAGACTTTTATCCTCCGATCACTTTTGATTGAGAAATTGATGGGACTTTATCTGTCTAAAGAGGGAAAATATTTACAAATGTCTCATAACTTTACACGAAGGTTTTCCGCATTAACAAGAAATAAACCTATGCATATTTCCATAGGCTGCCTGGCAGTTCTTTGCGACACACAAACACACACATATATTTATATATAAAACCTCTGGTGGAAGTTCTAAACTAAAAAAAAAAAAATTCAAATTAAGTTCAAATTAAGAAGTATTAAGAAAGATGATGATGTATTTCTTACTTGACAGTAAGTCTTGGGGTTAAGTTCATCTTCAGGGAGGACACCTAAGAATGATTGCTATGAATTCTGGAACTTTTATCTAGCCAAATCGACACACGTCTTGACTCTAATCTGGATGCCAGGAAAACCAACCAACCAAAAACTCTTAACGATTCCCTTTTTTTTTTTGGTAGTCAAGCAGTGAGAAATAGGAGTGGAGTAGGAGTGGACAAGACCTCTCAATTCATCAAAGGATTATTTCTCTGATGGTAGCAAAAAAGTTTTATGTGTGTGTGGCTGCTTTTTTCTTCCAGCAAGCAGTTAAAAACCAATGTGTTTGATGACATATTTCTCCCTGAAAAGCAACTATTTTTCTAACTAAAGCTTGAGTAGAAGTTCAAGTGCTTAGGATAAACCTTCGTGGAGCACAGCCAATTCTGAACATTGCTGAACGTGCTGTTTTGATATTTTATTACAGTCACACCGTCATACTGTTTTCTCGAGCTGAGAAAGGTCACTTTCTTCTGTTCTCAGCAATAACTCCTTCACACATTTGTGTTTTAGGTGACAGGGATGACTCTTACAGGGTGCTTACACTGACTTTTCCCAGGAAAATGTATTCAGACACAAATTCGTGGTTAGCTAAAGTATTAAGCGGTGTCCTATATGGAATCCTAGTTATTTTATTAATCAGGGAAGCAAAACTAGCAAATGTTTAACAGTAAAAAGCCTCTAGAAGTCAACATTTTCTGCTGCTCACTATTCATAATTTGTTCTTCAGAGAGGCCCACCTGCTGCTAAAAGTGAGACTACTGCTGCATATACATGATGTTTTCTGACTATTGAATCAGGTTTCCCATAGGTACTCAAGGACCTATCTATTGTTTTCAAATATAAATGACTATGCCATAAGCTGAAACCACATGACATTTCTTTAACCATCATATTTTCAATAAACATAAAAACTGTAGGAGGAACTGTAGGAAATTTGCCAGCTATAGTAGAGGAGTATTTTCATCCTGTTCAACCTGTTATTTTAAATTTAGACAAAAATAATTGAGAGATTATTCCAGTGGGATAACATCGAAACTCTGAAAACATAATTTGAAATATTATACCTTACTATATAATCCCAGCCTGTAAAAGGAGCCTCACGAAGTAATGGAATACAAACCTGTAAAATGGCTTTTACAATTTTATAGCATTGCAGCACACCTGAACTACATGTCTGTGGATGTTTACACATTGCTTGCTACTTAATCCTGTCCTTCTTAAAAAAAAAAGTCTTTAAAGGAGCAGAAATGAGTACAGCAAGATGTTTTTATCAAATATTCTCACTAGGACTGTGTTGACTTTCAAAATTATAAATATGAAGGATGTAAACAAGCACCAATGCAAGGCTCTTATCATCATTAAGTATGAATATTTGGAATGATGTATATTAACAAAGAAATCATCCTTGGATCTTGTTCATCGGCTTTCTGTCTAACACCTGCTAAACCTGTCCTGTTATGCATCAGAGAACAAACTATTGCAAGTGTTCGCTAGTATAACAGGACTGAAATAAACAGTTTTAGATAATTTAATTAGGTTGGAGGATTTTTAGTATAATTCAGTAAGTATGTGAACTTTTACCTTGTGTTAACTCAATTTCCTCATGCTTTCATTTACCATTTGTTGGGGACATTACAGTGATTAGCCAAAGCCCTTCCAGCTCTTAATGTTCTCCATAAATTCTGGTTTAAATTGACTGTCACTTTCTTGCTATAATAAAGTAGGTATTTGACATCTCAGAAGGAACCAGACTACTGTCTATTACATTTTCTTGGTGGAAATCTTTTCTGTTCCACAAAAATCAACAGAAATAATAGAGATTGCAGGGAGTAGCCACAGCAGGTAGGCGGACTGAGAAGGCACATCCTCAAACAAGTTCACAATTCTTTCAGGATTCTTCCAGGATTTGACAACACTGTATCCACATTTAATTGTTGTGTTACTAAGTTATTAGCAGCATCCTAACTTYCTTAGGAAAGACAAGGTATCCAGCTGCTGAGCAAGAGATACCCACCGTATTGACATACAAATGCAAGCTGTGTTGTTTTTCCTATTGAGTTTAAGGATTAGTGTAGGCCAAAGGGTTTGACAGCTAATCTGGCTCTATTCTCTTCTAGGTAATTGCAAAAGGCAAAGTATAAAATGCTATTTCTAAAATTCTGCAACTTATATAAAAAAAATAAAAATTATCTAAAAATTCATATATATTCTTATATATAAAAAAACTTATATAAAAATTCTCTAAGGATTTTTTCATCTTGGTGGTAATACCTTTTATTTGCACTCAGGCATTTAGATTCTAAGAGATGTTCTTATTTCATTTAGTCAAGTAGAGATTAGAAATGAGATATGGGATAGAAAAAGAGGGGATCGACAGCCTAAAGTCTCTCAGTTCCTTCTAAATCTAATTGCATCACAGAAGTATAATCCAAAAATCCCACAAATATTTATACTTTACAGTCATGGCCTGACCAGTGATCAAAATGTGTACATATACTAGTGTGCTAAAATAGCATTTTAAGAAGAACACTCTCTCTCATTAAGATCATTTCTTTTTCCTATCTTGGCTACCTCTAGACTTCCTTGAGCTCCAGCCCTTCACGATGAGGATTTTCACACATTTCCTCACTTGCGGCTCTGTAATTCATCTGCTGAGAGTTATCTTCTGAGATAACAAGCTTTGAAAAATGTCACTCTCCTGTCCCATATTTCCTGATACTAGATCTACTGGTAATGCCAACTTAAAATTCCCCTGGTGTCTTGCTCTGAGGCCTTCTCAGATTCAGAAGAAAAACAACAGTTTTCTCCTAACAAAACCTCTCTTCTACATTTTATACTGCTTTATTTAGATATCATTCAGGAATCRCAGAAATAACAACTTCCCATTAAATGCATATGTTCATGCTCTGGTTCTTAGTACTTTAGCCATCTAAAACTGATTTTGGTGGGAAGACTTGAGTGTTTTTTAATATCAGCTTTACTATTGAGCACTTGAATATGGATTAGATCCTAAATTCAGGCTGCTATGTTATTTTGAATTCTGGCTTGTTATCATCTTACCTCAGTATTTTTTTCTTGAAATCATACTTAGATTTTTAGCAATCATAGTTATACATTTATCCATTTATCCCTTTTTTCTGTCCTTCCACAAGGTTTTTTTTAAACATTTGCTATTTATTTTTTCATTTGAAATCCCTTTCGCTTTTATATCAGTACAAAATGCTGCCTTCTGACATCGATCTCCCTTCATTTTAGCTTTATCCAGAATAAAATCCATAATATTGTATACAGAGAAGATACAACAAAGAAATGTTCTTGTACCATATTTGTCTCCTTTTCTATTTCTGCAGTTCATGACATTAAACAAGTCTAAGCCAAAACAAACTTACGCAAGGATTTTGATATTAAGTAGTAATCTCACAGAATAACTAGATGAAAAAGGAAAAAAGTGTTGTATGATAAACTTAAAATACAAATTCCCAATATTGAGTTAATACATTTTCTAAATAATAGAGAGATTTTTCTTTAGGAACATGCGACTCTTCCATCTTATCTGTCTTCCATCTTATCTGATTGTAACTGAGTGAAGGATAGTTAGGCTCTATAAATGCTTCAGAACATTATATTTGTGCTTTTAAATATTCTAGTTGCTCCCAATGAAGTATAGTAAGGAGATAAAGACACTTAACCTGCAACTGAAAAGAAGGAATTGAGTCAGTGTGAGCTGGTTGCTCAGCTGGCATTTTTATCTGTATTGGAACTTACATTTTGCCTCAGTTCTCAGACTCAGAACATTTATAAAAATATAACAGAGTATTTCCACAGTAGGTCAAATTTGGGACATGGTGAAGTTTGTCAGAGACCCTTAAACTCCCTTCTTAATCCATTTGACTTATTTAAGTCCTCCAGGATTCTGCAGAGATCATATGTTTCTACTTGCTATATTTGCAATGGTCCTATAGAAGTCACTTCTAAAACTGTTTGAAAACAGGAGAAAAAGATCACTTTTAATATTAATAATTGGATGAAATAGCTTATTCCACTTTTTCCATTTTCCATCTAGGTCAGTGCTGTCATTTGTATTGCAGGAGGAAATAAATTGGCCCATCAATAAATGCTACATTTTCATTCCCAAAATGTGTACTGCAATAGAAGAGAAGATAAATGTTCAGAGTTGGGTTTTGGGCCATTAGTATGTCATTTGTTTACCTAGGTGGTCCATTTTATCACCAATTCTAAGTGGAATATTCTGTAACCTGATACATTTTTGGAGAATGCAGATTGCCTTGCCTTTAAACCCAAAAAAGCAATAAACTGTGCCACATTTGTAAAAGCATTTGAGGGTCCTTAGTTCCAAGAATGCACAACTCCCATAACTTGCAAGCAGCCAGTGACACAAGGGTCATAGGAAATGGGTGCGAGGCTTTCTTTTCCTAGTGACCCCAAAATCTGGGGTGAGAGTAAGGAGACCTTATTAAGCAGATGGGCTTGGACTGATTTCTCTGGTGCAGAGACATCAGCACTGTGTCTTCAAGGTGGAAGACACAGGACCTAATTTTCCCTGAGAACTAGATATGAGCCTGTAGGGAAAAGCAAAGATCAACACGCAACAAAACAAAGCAAAACCCTTACACAATCCATAAGTGAAAATGTGACATTTCAGCTTGGAAAACATTAAATCCATCACGAGCTTGCTTATTAAAGGGAAAAGTGCTATTCATGGGAAAGTGAGAAACTAAATTAAGAATTTAATCTTGAGAGGTATCAAGTTCTGAAGCAACTCAGCACCTTCCCTTGCTATATGCAAGTACAAATATATAATTAAAGTTATCAGAGACAGTGAAGAAAATGAAAACTATGTATGAGATAAAGCATATTGGAGTATTTTTGTGCATGGTTCAGACACATCTTTCACTGAGAAAATACTGTGAATAGAAATATTGTACAAGAATTTTCTGGCAACCAAGCAAGACAATAATAGCTTTGGAAAGCACTATTACTGAACTAAGAAAGAACACTGTCAAAAAACTACCTTTCCCTTTGTGGCCTTCAGTGGATTTTGTATTCATATTTAAAATATTTTATTATGTAAAAACTATATGCCAACTCAGATTTTGAGGCAAAGTCTGATGGAAGATCTAGGAAAAGGAAATTATATATATGTAACCTGTAAGTTTCTTAAAAGCAGAGTGCAATGCTCTGTTTACCAATACCATTGTATGAATTTGGAGGGAAGGGAGAGGACCAAACTCATTTCTCAGGAGAAAAAAGTTTCTTTCAAAAAAACGAAGTATTTTTTAAATGTCCAATAATACCTATTACATGGGAAGGGAACTGTTATCAGGTCCATTTCAGTACAGCTTCACCTTGTCTTTCAGAAATGATGAATTTACTATTGCAATCCCCTAGCATATTTGTACACATATCTGGCTTGTGCTATGCTTCCTCTTACCCTCATGACATTTCAAGAGCTCTCTGCCAGATCTTACAAATGCTCTCCACTAAAAATAACTGCTGACATTTGCAAGTGGCATGTACTAATCACATCCAGAATAGGACTTTTTTTTATACATACTCTCAGTTGTAATTTATCTTTTTTTTTTTTTTTTTAAGCATTGGCTCGGTTGTTAAAAAATAACATCGACAAATTTCATGGGAATTAAAATAAAAATTTAAGCTACGACAACTGAAACATTTTTGACATTTTAATCTACTACATGGGTAGTATCCATCCTTGTTTCAGCGAATAAAAACATTGCCTCATTACATGAACGATTCAATTTCTAAAGGAGAAAATTATGCCTACAGAGGAATACTGAAGCAGCTTCTTCACTTGAAAGTCGGGCTCACCTCCCTATCAAGGGCAGAGAGATTTATGACCTGCATTATTTAAACTCCACCCTGAGTCTGCGCAGGCCTCCCCCTTCGTCTAGTTCCCTCACCCACTCCGACTGCGATGTCGGTGTCGGAGCTCTAGCCCACAGCTCTCTGTGGATCTAGGCAAATACCATGCTCAGATATCTTTTTTTCTCCCTAATAAGCTCAAGATTTAGTTTTTATCTTTTGGTCTTAAAACATCACTGAAAAACATAAACATAAAGGTACAGCTTCTTAACTTTTATTAGTTCTTTCCAAAAAYGATTAGCTATTAGCACTTTGAGGTCAACATTTAGTATGACTAAAGCTCCCGTTGGTTTGCTCCCAGAAGCAGATTTCCAGGCATTCCTGTTGCCCCCACCCCTTCAAATTACAGCTTTGAAGCTTTCATGAAGCCCTTATGAACCATCATATCCAGTTTGAACCCTCTTTCCCTGTCACAGAGGCAAAATGAGGATTCAAGTCACTGACAAGTTGCCTGAAGACACTACGTATTTGCTACAGGATTTTATGGTGGGAATCCTTTAGCTCCCTGCACAGATCCAGTGTTTGATACTTTAAGTTAATAAAATTCTGACCTGCTGTTAAAATCCATCTCTACTTTCATCTCAATCTTCTGTATGTCCTAATCGATGCTACAGTTCTCCAAATTATAAACAAGATTTGTAAATATTGTAGACAAAATCTTAAATATTAAAATTAAAAAATCATGAAGATGGTTCCATAAATGTTTGAACAAATCTAAGAACATAATTTATAAAAGAATTTTCTTTTTTTTTCCTGAAAAGCATTTGAATGCTCCTTAGCCACCTGATGCAACTTGAAAACTCGAGGTGATAAAGCAGCACCAAAACTGTGGTGAACAGGGAAGACCTTTCAGTGTAATTGAACTGGAAAATCCTACTCCAGTTACCGTTGCAAAGGAGGCCTTAAACTGTCMGACTGTGGTTCACCATTAGGGGAACATGGAACATCAGCACGTTTTCTGGAGGTGAAACCATTGATGTTACAACACTGTCTACTCTTGAAGCTTCTCATATAGCAGAGCAGTATATAATTTCACAAAAAAAAAGTATCTGAGGAAGTAGATGTGTGAGATTCCTGATCCTCATATTAAACTGATATGTCCAGTCAAGGGCATAATGGCTAGTCTAAATACTAAATGATCATCTATCTCAGCCTTTGCTCTCCACTGGAAGAGGCAATGTATGCTAACTACAGGCCACTTGTGAGAAAAATGTAAATATTTTACCTCTTTCTCTCCAGCCAGTGATGGGGCTTCTCACATGGCTGCACCACTGCTGTGGCATCTGTCTGTCTATCATTGTACTGGAACCATAAACACTCTTGTATAAATATGAAAACTGATTGAAAATAATGACAAAGGCATTTTCTCCCTCACTTTTTATCAGGTTACTATCAAAAATGCTAGAAAACAAATGCCTGTATTTGTTACACTCTTCTGATATTTCTCATCATAATCTGGAGCTCCTGAATTGTATAATCTCATGGATTACTGCAGCACACACACGTTATCAGTTACAGTTCTGCAAAATGAGTGAATTAGCAAATTCTGAAGCTGCCATGTTTTCACATGTGATTCATGTCAACTAATGTCCTCTGCATACTCCTTCATTTAGTACACAGACCTTCCTTTTCAGTTATGCTCCCTTAAGAGAAAAGATACAGGCTGCCTGATCACCTTAGTAAGACATTTCATTGATCTCTGCTAAATGAAAGTTAAACTGTTAAGCCCTACTATAAAAAGAGGATTCTGTCACAAAGAGTTAAACCAGAGGGGCAAACTTTTATGTAGTATGGAAAATAAGAGATATAGTTTCATTTTTCTAAGAGCAACCGTCTGGTTTGTACTGATAAAAGTTTCATGTAAGCATAGCTAAAAACTGTAAACTTTGCAAAGCACTTTCTCTTGAGTTTGAACTGGAAGAACCTTTCTGATGGAGCTCATCTCAAAATAATTTGGAGTCCAAAGTGTCTATGCAAAACCATTAATCTCAGAATGTGTCTAAACACTATCTTGGAGACAGGCTGCAATTTACAGTTCCCTGTGACAGACAAATCACTGGTAAAGCCCTGTCATTTAACCCCAATGATTTCTTTGGCAATCATGGAAAGAAAGGTTTTCATACTGCCCTGTCATAGAAGGGCTACAGAATCTGTCAACACTGTATAACTTTACATATAAGAATAATGCGATGCACAAGTGTTTCATTCATCCCGAGAAAAGGTGAGCTTTTAGATCTGGTCCATCGACAGAAACCAGCTGTGTGAAGTCGCAAGAGAGTTTTTACATTTTTAGGCAAAATATATAGGAACATTGTCTTTTGACTGTTAGTCAGTTTTTGTTGTTGTTCTACATACTTCAAATGTAAAAATGGGGATTTCTAGTTTTATGTGAGTCAATATGATGGTTTCAATCTCCAGTTATCTAATGGTGCATGTTTGATAGCAGTAGAGGACACCAGAGCAACGGTCATGCTTATTTGCCCAAGATACACAAATCCTGTCAAAATTCTGAAGGGCCTGGCTGTCTAGAAATCACATTATGCTTATTTAAGAACACACTCTCATTGGATTTACAATTTAAGTGTCTTTGTGTTTAATATGTATTTTGCAGTCACAAATTTATCCATAAAAATAAATGTAACCTAGTAGCCATCTTAAAGAGTACAGGTATTTGCAGTACCTCTGTGCTCCACAGAATTTTTTCAATTATTTTCACATTTCGACAGAAATTGCTTTGTAAAAAACAGTAAACCAAAACCAAAGACCCTCTCCTCTCCTCTCCTCTCCTCTCCTCTCCTCTCCTCTCCTCTCCTCTCCTCTCCTCTCCT
>PTEX01000158.1:624408-691889 GCA_003342815.1 Eudromia elegans
CTTTCCCTTTCCCCTTTCATCTGTAATAATTCAAAATACTGAAAAGTCATATTCCACACCTGCCACCAACTTAACCTTTCCTGAACAATATTCAAAGTAATTATGTTCTCATTATGTACAGCTCTTACTGTAAGGCTGTTTCTGGAATTGCTGTGAAACTGTTCTGGAATTCCATCTAACAGCTGTCATCGCGTGTTGGTAGAAAAAAAAGAATGCCAGGAAGAAAAGTGAAGTTGCCCCAAAGTCATCGACTTTTTCCTAACTTTATTGGCCTTCATCTTCCTGCAGGAAGATTTTCCATCAACTTTGGGGGATACAGAGGACAMTTATGGCATTTCACTTCCATTGTAAGTCAGAAGTGACAGTGAATTGGCAAGAAAGGAGACCCTGGGGAAGAAGAGGAAGGTAGTCCTGTATATTCAGCAAGCTGGACAGCCTTGCCCCAGCWGTGGCTGCCATCACAGCCAACGCAAAGGGCTGAATGTGCCTCCCACAACAGGCATTTCTCGCAGAGGCAGAAAACAGCAAAAGAACCAAGGAAATGGAGATGAGCAAGAATATATGAGACCTTCAGCTATACTTCTCAGTGTCTGTGACCTTCAAGATTTATTTTGATTTTTCTTMTTTCCTACTCACAGGCATTCAAAAACATAGACCCAACTGCCCAGCACCTGCATTTACTTGTACTTATCCGTACTCACTGTATGAATACCCAGGAAAGTCCTACTGGACTACAAGATTCACCACTCAAGCCTTATGAAATGCTAGTAAAAATCAAAGAATTCTMTGTCTTCTAAGCAAATCAAGTGCTACTTATGTACTCAAAATCTCTAGAAGAGTCTGAGTCAATTTGAGCAACTCTGTATGTCTCTTGCATGTCTGGAAAACATACATGTCAATGGACTTCCCACTATTAATGATCAGTGAGAATTACCTGAAATCAGCTACAAACTCTGCCCTAGTCATGACTCTACAAAGAGCTGAGCAACCTTACCAGAGTGCATGAAAGCAGCAATGACACCAGTGGGGACCTAGGACAGAATCAATGAGATTAAATACCACACTTAGGCTTGGTGGATAAAGTCAGCTATTTGAAAGCAAAATAGATAAGAAAAAACATGTAATTTTTCAGGCATGTTTTAGACTGTAATGGCACTGATGAGTACATRTACAAAAGAAACACAGTGATTAAGAATTCATTTATGTCTACTTACTCAAAATTAGTTACTCCTGATGGGATGTTAATAATGATTATCATCATATATTATGCTGGTTTTGAGGTGCATTAAGCTATCAGTTACTAGCAAATTTAAATAATCGTTAAGATAGTGAACTGCTAGCTATTATATGGCATTCAGGGTGTAAAGTTCTTTAAATCGGAAGAATGTTACTATCTCTATATTTGTAAACAAGCTACTCTCATACTATACTACAAACATTGCACTGCATCATGTTCAATGAACTTTGGGCAACATACAYGAGTAATAAAATGTAACTTCTCACACTGCGCCAAAATCAATATTTTCTTCACAAAATTGAATGTTGAAGCCTGCTAGTTAAAAAGAGAGACTCATAGCACTTGTGGGAACTAAAAGGCTTCCAAAAGATGACCATGAACATTTCTATATACTGCTTTAATACTGATACCTCAGCATGGACTATTAGCACCTCCACATATTCCAATTTTGAGCTTTCCCTATGAAAAAGGCATTTAGTTTTGTTGAACTGATAGAGTGTGTGGTGATTCACTGATCTGGACAAATGACTGCTAGGTCAGTCAGGGTCCCCAAGCCCTCTGAATTCTGCGTTTGTAGCCTCTCCAACTCCAGAGTTCTATTCTGCCACTTTTCATAGCTTCAGTTTTTCAATGTGCATGAAATTCCCCACCTTAACCTCAAATTATTCTGTCCTTCTGGTGTTCACTGACAGTCTCTGAGGCTTGGGCTTTATTCTCCTTCAGGGTTCATTCTTCTTCTAAATACTCATCATCCATTGCATTCTATAAAGAGAGTTCTCAGCAGTGGTTTTTAAAATAAAAGATAAAATGTTCAGTATCTGAACATTTAAGGCTCTAGTGTCAGTACCTGGAATGCCTCCTGTTGACAATGATGGTTATCACTGGGGGCAACTGAAATCTGTTCATTCTGAACTGTCTTCAGAAATCAGCCTTATCTGATTGTTCTTTCAGATCAAAAGAAAGAGGAAGACAAAGTAAGCTGTGCATATTCTTTCACTCTACACTTTGTTGTTAAAAAAGGAGAAATCCCACTAGGGCCCATAAACCACTTTTAGATATTATTAATCTTCACTATGGATTTCTATTTTTTCCATTTATTGCCAGCTGACTGATTAGGTTTTGATATTTTAATGACAGAGAGCAGCATGGTTAGGAATTACCTGTGCAAAACATATAAAAGAAATCTAGACAGACAAAGGAACATTTATTGCTCTGAGGGAAATGGCATGTAATTCTCAGCATTTACAGATGAGATTAGACCATTTTTGCACAAGGTAGATACGTGTTTAGCAATGGGAATATTTGCCAGGTCTCCAAAATCACACCTGCAGCTCCTGGGTTAGACACAGTTATCCTATCTTTTAGGTATTTGTGGAAGATAGGTTTTCATTGCCTCTTAATACAAAGTTACTAAACACAGTGACTAAATACATAACGACCTTTGTTCACTCTGAAGCAAGCAGATTGTAGTCCTACACATTATTATTATTTTTTTAAAACTAGCAGAGTTAATACTGCTGCTTACAAATAATTCTTCCCAAGACAGAATATGGCAAAGCACCTGCCAATTCAATCTCAAGAAAAATAACAGAGAACTCTGCAATGTCTTAAAATGTGTCTTTCATGTTGCACAGAGGAGGTCACTTTTCATTAATAGAGAAGTGACATAGGACATATCAAGGTTTTGTTAAAAAACAAACTGGAATCGAGCTGGGTCTGGTACGTCTCAGGTCTCACTTTCAGCTTCAGGGGTACAGGAGCTGCAATCTTTGGAGACTTTCCCAAAACTCAGTAGGGCCCTGTAAAGGGCCCTTATAAATATATAAACAGTATTTTCCTAGTGACTGATATCAATTGGATAAATGGTTTGCTTCAGTGAACCTCCGTAATAAATTAATGGCTAAGAAACTTGTTTGGTATGTTTTAGAATCACAGAATCACAGAATCTTTAGGGTTGGAAGGGACCTCTAGAGATCAACTCCCCTGCTCCAGCAGGGACCCCTACAGTACATGGCACAGGGTGGCATACAAGCAGGTTTTGAAGATCTCCAGAGAAGGAGACTCCATAGCCTGTCTGGGCAGCCTGTTCCAGGGCTCTGTCAGCCTCACAGGAAAGATGTTCTTTCTCACCCGGAGATGAAACTTCCTGTGTTTCAGTGAAAGACCATCGCCCCTTGTCCTATCACTGGCCACTATGGAGTACAGTTTAGCCCCTTCCTCCCTACAATCATTACTCAGGAATTTGTATACACTGATTAGATCCCCTCTACCCTTCTCCAGGCTAAACAGGCCCTCTTCATACGGTGGGTGCTCCAGTCCCTTGATCATCTTTGTTGCTTGTTGCTGAACCCTCTCTAGGAGTTCCACATCCCTCCTGGGGAGCCCTGAACTGCACCCAGTATTCCAGGTGTGGCCTCACCAGGGCTGAGTAGAGGGGGCAGATCCCTCCCTCACCCTGCTGGCAACGCTCCTCCTAATGCAGGCCAGGATCCCATCGGCCTTCTTGGCCACGAGGGCACATTGCTGGCTCATGGTTAACTTATTGTCAACCAAGTCCCTCTTCATAGAGCTGCTTTCCAGTAGGTCAACCCATAACCTGTACTTGTGCCTGGGGTTATTCCTCCCCAAGTGCAGGACCCTGCACTTGTCCTTGTTGAACCTCATGAGGTTCCTCTCCGCCCAAYTCTTCAACCTGTCCATGTCCCTCTGGATGGCAGCACAGCCCTCTGSAGTGTTGGCCACTCCACCCAGTTTGGTGTTACCCACAAACTTGCTCAGGGTGTGCTCTGTGCCCTCGTCCAAGTCGTTGATGAACAAGTTGAACAGCCCTGGGCCCAGCACTGACCCCTGGAGGTCACAGGCCTCCAACTGGACTCGGTCTTGTTTATCATGACCCTCTGGGCTCCGCCGTCCAGCCAGTCCTTGATCCAGCTCACTGTCTGCATGTCCAATTCACACATCTGGAGCTTTCCTATAAGGATGTTGTGGGAGATTGAGTTGAAAGCCTTGCTCAATTCAAGGTAGACAACATCCAAGGCTCTCCCATCATCCATTCAACCATTCATCCATCCATCCATCCATCCATCCATCCACCCATCCATCCATCCATCCATCCATCCATCCATCCATCCATCCACCCCATTGTAGAAGGCTATTGGGTTTGTCAAACACAACTTCCCCTTAGTGAATCCATGATGACTATTCCTGATCACCTTCTCCTCCTTGATATACCTAGAGTGGGTCTCTAGGATGAGCTGCTCCTTCACCTTTCCAGGGACGGAGGTGAGCCTGACAGGCCTGTAATTTCCTGACTCCTCTCCCTTGCCCTTTTTGAAGACCAGAGTGATGCTGGCTCTCTTCCAGTCCTCCAGTACCTCCCCCGCTCTCCATGACCTCTCAGAGATGATGGAGAGTGGCTCAGCAATAACCCTCACCAGTTCCCTCAGCACCTTTGGATGCATCCCAACCAGACCCACAGATTTAKGGGTGTCCAGTTTGYCTAAGTAATCCCTAACCCAATCCTCCTCAACGAGTGGAAAGTCCTTGTCTCTCTCATCTCCCTTGTACCTGGGCTCTGWAGTTCATGGGGACCAGCCTTAGCAGTGAAGACCRAGGCAAAGAAGGCCTTAAGTACCTCTGCCTTCTCCACATTCTCCATCACCAACGCACCCTTCCCATTCAGCAGTGGACTAACATTTTCCCTCTTGCTGCTGATGTATTTATAGAAGCCCTTCCTGTTATCCCGACATCTCTCGTTAATCTTATTTCAAGCAGGTCTTGGCCTTCCTTTGAGTTGGACTCCYGACTTGACTCTGTGGACCTTTAGATGTTGCCATATTTTGCCATTTAGCCTCTTCATGCCTGGGGCATCCTCCACAGACTCTGAAGTTAGGCTGTTAATCCTTGAAACAAATACTACCAAGTGAAAGAAAATCTTAACTCAGAGCTTATATCCTGTATCCGTTTTCCRCAGTTTTGTTATTTACTACTATACGTTATTTTTTAAACTCCTGAACAGTTCTTAGGGAGTAACCAGTGCCCTATTCTCTAATGAGTTCCACTTGGTCATTGCCTTGTGTGATTCAAATGACCCCTCCTTGACTTCATTTTTTTTTYCCCAGGAAAATGCAACCAAATTAACAAGCACCCATGCAGGTTTTGTTCACCTTCCTCTCTGTCTTACTACTGTGAAGTTACAATGGGTTTTATGAACAATTTAATTAGCACACTAGCCCCAAGCACCCTGAGCCAGTGCATAGTCTCTTCTTGATACCTGTCAGATGCTGGCGAAAAWGTTATGGATGACAATTCAATCCGAGATATGCCTCTTGAATCTCTTTCAAACCACACCATTGAGGGTCTTAAGGTCAAATCTCAGTTTCAGAAAACTCTACCTATATCCTGATACCTGACAATCAAGTGTTTTTTTCCTATTTTACTCAAATGGTACAGAAATTAAGAGTTTTCATAATAAAGGTGAAAAATAATCAAATTAATTGTTCTTTCAGCAGAAATTCTTATTGACTGAGTTATATTAGCTTCTTGATCAGCTTGAAGTACCAGTTTCAGCTTTTCTTGATTTCTATGCTACCTGACTTATCTCCCTCAGGCTATTCAGGTCAGATGGATTCAAGAGACTAAATATAAAATCACAATACAAGACCTATCACAAATTCATCTTAAAAAGTAGTTCAAAGACCCTTAGTAAACCACAAGAAAGGGTTTTAGCCCCTCAAAGGGAAACAACAAAATGCATTTTGAAACAATAGTACAGTAGCACAAGAAAAAATGAACATTTTAAAAGAGCTACAATACTCACAGAACCTTATGAACTGGGCTACTGTTAGGAATGTTATTGCCATGCTGCAGAAGTGAAATTGACTGTCAACACTACTTAACACTTCCCTTAAAAAACAAAGCAAGAACAAACAAAAAACCACTCAGTATTTTCTATTGAGGACAACTTGAAAAAAAAAAAATCCCACTAGAACACTTCTCTATAGCTGGTAGCAGAGGTAGGTTAGCAAAAATTTGGTAGTAATGTGGAGCAATCACACCACTATTGAACAGTAATCCCTCCCAAAAGCAAGTCTGTGAGCYGTACCATGAAGGGGAGCCTACCAGCACCCACGAGAGCAGCTTCRTGCCAAAAGCTTGAGATGGGGTTTTGTTCAGCACCTAGCCAGGGTCAAGTAAGCACAGCAGAGCCACTGTAAGCCCTACACACCAGGTAAAAAAACTCCACCAACATCCAAAAAGCTACACAACACACTAGAAGCCATAAGCTCTCTGCACTGGAAAGTATTCCGACAGAATACTCCTAAGAACATGACAGCCCCACTGATGCTCCARACTTTTCTTATATGTGTTGTTCATAAAAGGAAGGGAAAAGTAGAGAAAAAGCCTAAGAATTTGTGGCACAATAAAGATTTCTGACATAAAATGTATCATCACAGCATGTATTAAACACAGAAAACTCTACTAAAATACAGATGTTTAACACAATGTACAACAGAATAAAACTGTCATGAATAGAAATTGAAGCAAACTGTTAGTGTTTAAACCACAAAAGGCAACTTGAAAATAAGGGATCATAAAATCATAAATTGTAAAAAGAAAATAATGAGAAAGACTTTCATCTACTATTAAAATGAATAACATGTTGCACGGGTTTATTGATTTTATCTTATTATTTAAGAGTAAGAAAGAGTCATAAGGTAGTTCTCTGGAAGAACAGGAACATAAACTTATTTGAAGATTGCTTTAAAGATGACCATCTGTAGATTTTGATAGCTAGAGCTGAGAAGTGGGGGACAGCGCTCAAAGCGCCTTGGAGCCACTTCACAACATTGGCTTTCCCAGCTGCACAAAGGCTGGTATTGAGCTGTGGAGTTAAATTAACTGGCTTTATTAAAAGGCAACAAAACAAAACACAGAACAAGTGTATCTACCCGATGGTCTTTTTGTGGGAGAATAAGAAAGAAAACAAATAATCTCTCATTTGAGCATTTGTGACTTGACTTAATACAACAGGCTGATTGGATGGAAGATACAAATGTCCCTTCTTATTCAGAGATCATAATTAATTTTTAAAATTAGCTCTTTAGTATTAAGACGTATGTTTACGTGAGCATTACAACTCCCCACCTTTCAAAAAAGAGCATGCTACAATATAGTGCGTTCTGGGTTCAAAGCCCATATTTGATAGAAAAAAAATGTAAGTGCATATCTTTAAATAATTGTATTTAAAATTTTAATTAGCTGAAAGAAGGATATTATGGACATTTTGGTGTCTATTTCTCTGATGGTAACAAGAGTAAGGCAAGGATTAATTTTGTCGATTTTGCAACGAACAATATAAAATAAACTGAAAAAAAAMCCCCMAAAAATCTATGGTGCTTAGTCCTTAAAAATTGCTTCACCTACCAGTGCAAGTCTTAAGCAGTGTTTGGAAAACAAAACAATAAAGATATTGCCAGATATTGCCAAGAGGAAATATATGGAGAYTGTCCATTCCTTCCAGACCTTTACTTTGCCATTGATTAATTACTTCTCATCTTTACATGAGCTTTAAATGCCTATTATCTTGCAGGCTAGTTAAAATGCTGGACGTGACTACTGARGGAGGCCCTAGAGGTCCCTTACAGCTATAAACAMCTTTTGATTTTTTTTTTWAAACAAGCTTCTTATTGTAAYAGTTCCACAGGAGAGAATCTCTCCCCCTCCTTACCTACACTGGCCCTTTCTCAGATTCAAGGGAAAAAAGGAAAAAAAAATTACTCAGCAATTACAGCCCTCATTTAAATATGACAACATAACCAGAAAAAGAGAATAGGGATAAAAGCTTGCAATTAAGTGTGTTTTATTAACACTGATTGTTGCAGTATTTAAAGCCTTTCCCAGGTTACTGAGGTTTTTATTCTTCTGCATGGAGAGAGAGCAAGTGAGAGAGAGAGGGGAGAGAGGAAAAAAAGGAGGAATCTGTGGTCTGTAAATGATCAGCACAAAAAATAAATTATGGTCAAGTAACTGAACTTTTCTGATGTGTAAATTGAATCATTCCCACACGCTGGTGTTTTATAATTAAAAGACCCTTTTCACTGTGGGAAATTTTACTGAATTTTGTATTAAAAGAAGAAACAAACCATCAATCAGGAGGAGGTAGGAGAACTCAAAGAGCTCAACCCATTAAACTTGAAGAGTGTAGTCGAATTCTGAATGACTTGCTCTAGGAAACTGCAGCTCTTTTAAGGCAGAATACTGTACAAACATTAATGAGCAGAATGTGTATCTGATAGCTGTTCTAAAATCTTTTGTAGTCCTATAGAAGAACACACTTTCCATTTGGTGAAAAAGACCCAGAATATGGTTTTAAATGAACCCTTTTTGTGAGGTTCACAGGCTTTAAACTACTAGTCTTTGGTTACCATTGAGAAAAATCACTAGGCTAAAATCAGATGAAAAAATAATCAGATACTTGTTCAGTTCAGTACAGTTGCTATGTAAGTACTGATCAGACCAATTAAGATTTGCTCACAAGATTGCTACGAAATACAAATACTACTGAGTGGGCAGCAACAGCAGCTATTTCTGAGCTATAGTATCTTACGTGTTAACAGTTGAGTCTGCAAACTAGGAACATCTGCAAATTAACATGAAGGGGGAGGGGGATCATTAAAAAAATCACAATAAATAAGCAACAGGAGTTTCCCTGAAATGTAAGGACTGTTGTAACAGATTTGACAGTCCAGTTTGAAAATTTCCTTATTCTTTGAATTATGTTCTGTTCTTGATAACTCTGATTGGTAAAAGTGTAAGGAACAGGAAAATAAATGGTGGAAATASAGAGAAAAAACTTTATCATCTTTGAAGTCCTTTCTTGAATAAAATACTTARATTTGATAAAGTTAGAGCTATGTGAATTTATCTCATTTATATTTTGATCTATACTGTAATAGCAACAAGAATAAATTAGATTTAGCAGCATAAATTAGAGATAATGTCAGTAGGACATTWTAGGACATTGTATACTGAGCCCATATTGGCCAACTGTGATTTTGCACTTCTGCTCTCTTCCATCAGTTAGACAACTGTGTGCCACTGAAGCACCAGCAATGCAATATATGGGTCCCGCTAGAGTGCAAGATTGTCGGATGCTCCATCTTACCTTCTGCTTCCTATCTGGGGCTGTGCTGGTGCGACTCAGACGATCCAGGACCCTACAAGGAGAATGGATTATGAATTAGGCCATCAAACTACTTTTGTCTTTAAAAAAAGTTTAATTATCTAYATAAATGTTTACTAATTATAAAATGCCACACTGACACTTAAAATCCAAATATTGGCTAAGTTTTCCTCTACAATTATTTTAAATCTTTGCACTGTGACATACAACATATGAAGTATACATCTTTCCTGAAATCTAAGTGAGATGTAGATCATATGTTATAAAATATTTATTMCTGCTGCTGTTGGACTGACATGAGCTACACAGAAAAAAATAAGTTTATTTGCTTGATTCATATAGAAATGTGATTGCATATTGAATAGTAAATTTAAAAATGTTGGATTTTGGAGAACCATATTTGTTGTATATCAATTACTTTTATACTTGGTTTCCTCGGGTTAGAGAGAAAAAGCTTYTTTCCCTTCCACCAATGTAAACGTATCATGTGTCCCGAGGACTTAGCATAAAATTTAAGAGAAGAGTCTTCCAGGCTTTAGCACAGACACAGTAATGAGTTTTCAATGGCAATTTAGCAATTCTGTTGATGTGCACACAAAKAAATATTATAGATCATTCTCCCACAGCTTTGCAAAGCCAACATAGTCAACAGTAATAAACATAAAATATAGGAAAAGATAGTMATTATTTTTTAAAGAAAAATAAACCTAATAGCACTTAAAATACATAGAAAAAGCTACTTTAACATAGTATTTTCCATAAATATTAGAAGCTTAGAGTGTTACAGATGTTAACTATAAAATGATTCTTTGTTTTAATAATCAGGGACTTTTCACTTATTTACTATTTCGCTTATAAAAAATGAGCATTAACAAATAAAGRGCTACATGGAATAAAATCCTTCCCTTTAACAATAGGATCTGAAAATGATGTTTCCTGAATATCTTTCTTATGTTCTGATTATATTTGCACTATGCTTTCCGCCAAAAAAAGAGACAAAAAATGAAAAACAGAAGAATATGCCCTGACTTCGTAACTATTTCTTGTTTCCAGAACTTCTCTCAAAACATGAATCCAAAAAAACCTATATAACTTTTCTCCAAGCCTATCATAATGCCGAAACATTGCACATGATTATAATTCATAATATATTTTGATGGAATATACGTTGAAAAAATGTACACTTTCCGTATTTGTGCAAATAATTTTTCATGATAAAGTCTTTCATTTCACAGCAGGAATCTCAGCATTTTAAAAAAACAAATGTCGTGTGAATAAGCACTTCCACAACTCAACATTTTGGGGGGATAGAGGTCAAGTGTAAAAACTCCCCTTTTTCTAGGATTTTTTTTTTTCCTTCATAGAAGGTGGGCACTGGACTGACTGATCAAAGACTCAGCCTAAGGCGTATAAAAGTAATCTGACTAATAGTCAGCACAGGAAAGCCGTTCTTACAATTTGTCTTCACACTTTTGATAYGCAGAGATTAAAGATGCTATTTTTAGTTTTGGGAGAAAGCAGAGTGCATACAACATTAGATCACCATATTGACAGGCTTTATATTGTGGGGGAAAAAAAAAAGAGTGGCATTTAGATCTGTGGATCCAAGTTTATCTATGTGAATCACAAAAAGCTTTTCCTGTGGTATCTGTAAGTATAAAACTGGATAACTCTATCTCCAGGCACTGGATTGCAAAAGAAGAAAAACCTTGCTGTAGACATATATAAATTGGATAAATAGTTTGAGTGTACAGCCAACATAAAAAATGAAAGCAGCTTAAATGCTAAGCTATAAATATAGTAATAGGGAGACAAGGTACCAAAAAAGCAAAGGCTCAATATTAACGGTACTCTATTGCACAATGACCAATTACCACATCACTCACTCCATTAAAAAAGCAGGCTCTCTAGATCTACTGTTAAACAGAGCACTGTGGCACTACACGCACTATGCACTCTGTTTTGAGCTGCTTCACATTATTTGTTTTCATCTTTATGTGGCTATAACATTAATTTAAAAACTGGACAAGTCATGATTTTGTGATTGTATAGACCTGCATATTGCTTTATCGTGGGTCATTAGTAGCATTAAATCCTCCGTTTCATTTGCAAAACCAAATGATGCAKTATTAGCACTTTTTTTTCCTGTTASTTAGAAACAAGTGCAAACACATAAATACAAAACAACCAGCCTTGGGTCTGATTTCCTGAACCTGAATGTCCATGTCAGCATTTGGATTTGTGCATTCAAAATATCTGCACCAGAGATCTGAACTTATCCTGCCTCAGGAATCTGAATCCAAGGCAAAAACAGAAGCTGGAAGGCAAGCTTGAAATGTGAATCTACATTGAACTACAGCAACAATCATRAATTCCTTCTTTGTGTTATCTCTATATATTACCAACTGCAGGAATTTAATCTTCCACCTCTGGAGAGTAGGTTAATGAGTCCCAAGTGAAGACCTCAAATTGTCAAAAATGGATATCTAAATCTAAGGAAAAGCAAGATTTCTTATACTCTGTTCTCTTCAATACTTCCTATTATCATACTTAGGTGACCCGCTGCTCAAAATTCATCGTTATATGATTCCATTTTTTAGGTGTTTAACTATACTGATCCACTTAACTCATATCTCTGAAAATATTCCCAGCATTGCACACTTGAAAGTCAAGCTCGATGACATTCACTGCCAAAGTATTTAACTCTCTTTGATGCTCTGATCGTCGTTTACTGGAGCACGATCAAAGAGCGCTGCCCTCAGAAACTGGGAAAGGAATACTGAAAATAGCAGCCAGTTTAAGGYAAATAAATAGCAACACAGGCTCATCCCAGATCAGCTCCTTCTGTTCAGATATGAAATTCCTTGATTTTACTGAAATCAGCATGATTAATCAGCATGATGTTTTCAGTAGGAAATGCAGAATTCAGCAGACAGGCTGTGATCAGGAGTTTGGAACATTCAAAGACAGARCTGACAATGCAAAGAAATTTAGCTTGCACACAAACTCCAACAACAAAACCTGGATAAGATTCCCCAGTGTCCTGAAAAGTGAGGAGACAGAGGCTGTCAAGTGAATAGGGCTGCACATTCAGCATCAATACAAAGAGCCATCCTGCCTACTTATGAGAATAGTACTTTTTGGTTAATTATGTGTGATCTATGTCCCTGGAAAAAGATGGGAAAAATCCTGATCGAAATAGCATATAGATGCACATTATTTAGTAGTTTATTGAATCATTGACACAATTGATCCCAAGTTCTTGATAATAATTGAATTAAGGACAGTGATGAGTTGCTTCGTGCTAAGTTCTTGGCACTAGCCTCATTTGCAAGGATGACTGGACCTTGCCAGCCCCAAAGAAAGCAAAGAATTAATCTTTCCAAGCACCCCAGTGATACACAGAACCAGGCAATGTAGTGCTCGTACTGAGCATAAAAACTCTTACATAAACAACTACCAAGAACTTAAAGGAGAAGTGGGAGCAGACGTTTCAGACACAGGTCAATCCACAGACCATATATAAATATATGTGTGTATATATATGTGTGKGTGTRTATACACATATATATAAAGTAACTCCTAAAGAGTTGCTACTCTGTGACAAAAACTTCTGTGACAGAAACAGCATCACCTACACAAATATGTTGTTCTACAGCCTGGCTACTGTAAAATCAGATAACTGCATATTGAATGAACATTTACCTCTTTCCATACAAGCACAAATGTCTTTTTCAATTGCAGCAGGAATACACCTATACTCTCCCAGGAGTTTCAATATGCTGTTAATTCATTTGGTTATTACATAGTGAGGCACATCCACATCCCGATACTAAATTTGAACTACAGTTTTGAAAAAGAGCCTTGAAAAAGGCTAAATTTTAACCTCTTAAATGCATTGCTTAGAAACTACCTACTTCAGTTGTTTATCTCATATTCTATGTCTCAGATATCCTTTCCAAAGGAACGGATTCTTTACATAATATTTTCATGTTCACATTWTTAGTGGTAAAACCTGCTGAAACACACGAGAGGTTCTTCACACTGCTAACTTTGTACTAAAATGGTGAACTTTCCCCTGCCTCTCCAAAACTATAAAGGCTATTGCATGTCACTATTATATGTCAACTGTGTATTATCTACTTATCTATTTTAGGCTACTGATGGTAAAATAAAATGTAACTAACCATAATATACTAAAATTTTAAAAGCTCACTGTGAATTTCCTTCAAGTCATTTAATTTGTATAGTGCAATGTATTCTGAATGGCTTTGCAAGTTACATAGATAGAGCTGCTATCTGATAGCAGATCAGGTGGGTATTGTGAAAGTCATAATTAGAATTTTCACTGAAAACTGTTGCATTTTATATAATTTAGAGGCAGCACAGGAGCCTCAAATAGCCAAGAATGAATTGATTAGAATGTAATTTATTCTTTTCAATTATTGTCTCCAATGAATGCAACCAAAACATGATCCAAATCAGGAAAAAAAAATCTAAGTTAATTTTCAAATATGCAAAGTCAAATCAGACCACGTTCACTAAAACTAGAGATAGTCACCTTGGGCTAGACCTGTATGTGGCTTTGGATGCAATGTTCTTTGCAGYTCCTTTTATTTTTGAAGTCTTTTTTTAAGGAAGGTGTAAAACAGTAAGGACGAGAAAGGGAGGAATAAGCTTTTAGAGGTTTTGATGGTTTGCTCTTCAACACCCTTAACTGGATTAACTGAAAGAAACCAAATGAAGTATTTGAAAAGCTTATGGTGATCTGCAAACATTTGCCTCAGGCATATATTTTTTTGAACAAATTCTTTAATAGCACTTTGAGAGGATGTACATTTTGTCTCTGGCTTATTTCAGAAGTTTTGAATAGAAAATGAAAAGAGGGCAGCCTTAAAATCCAGTATGTGTTTGGATGGAAAATCAGTGCCCTAGACAAATGCTGGCACGATAAACACTGGTATCATATAATTGCCCTTGTCAAGCTTGAAAACACAGAGACTGAAAAAAACCAGTCAATATTACATCAACTGGGCACTTAACCACAGTGTTTCCATGTTCACGTGGAGAAAACAAAAATCAATTTATTGTGAGAGAGGCTACAATCCTTTTCAAATTCAGTCAATCCACTGATTTATTAATGTTATTGATTATACTGAACTAAACACACAATATCAAGACTTGCCAAAACATAAYTCACGGTTTCCAGTTTAAAAATTTGATTTTATTCTTTGAGATATGAATTATCCTTGAGATAAACTCTACTAATATAAATGAGAATTCTGTGAAAAGTTCTGTCAGCTATATTTCTCTAAGTTTGCACAAAAATCTGGGGTGCTGGTTTTTACCATTTATGTGTAAATATTTAAACACAGAACCCTCTTTCCTAAGATCTGAGATAAGATGGACACAAAATGTAATTGCAATTAGGATTATGCTGAGCTTCCAGAAAAATATGTCTGGAGACAAAGTCATGAAGAATACCTGCTGATTCCTGGGTAGTGTGGGCACTTAATTTACCTACATGCTGTGCATCTAGTTACTGTTTGTATTTCACAGGAGAGATCCATTACCCGTATCAATAGCAGGCAACCAATTATAACTAGCACATGTTACTGAAACTATCAGAATATATTAGGTTGCAAGTGGCAAATCATGAAGGTGATCTATGATAATTAGAGCAAATTTACAGCAAGTTATGCAGATGTGGGATTTATTAGAACAGCAAAATASTAAATCCAAAATAATCACATGCTACCACTATTAGACGGAATTCTTCACTTTCCTGATGTGGTTTGCAATGACAAACACTGACGACCAGCCTTCATTATTTACCCCAAAGTACTAAGGCTCCTGCTTTCCAATTCTGATCTTTACTGGCAAAGTTTTTATTCCCACAATGTCAAATTCAAATTGTCAAATATTCCTTTTTTTTTTTTTTTTTTTTTTTTTTTACCCATGAGATGCACACGTTTTATTATGAGTGAAATGCCAATAGAAAAGCAGACCAAAATGTGGCACTTGTCTCAGAGGAAAACTTGCTTCTATTTTGAAAATGTTTCCTCCCAGAGTACATCTAATTTATATCACTTTACTGGTCTGAAGTTGTTTTTTAAGAAATTCGTGTTTTATATAGAAGAACAAGCTCTGATTAACTTTCTTCAGTATAGACTCCATTAATACAGACAAGAATCAACTAGTTCAACTGGAATGTGGGAAAAYATTAATGATGTTTCAAAGGATTTTTAGATAAGGTCACTTATTGTTATGTGCACATTACAGAATTATAAWTTTAATGCAGGAGTGCCTGTATTAAGGTATATGGAATTTCTGTATTTCTAACAAAACAATTACAGTCAACAAGGAAGTCTCTACTAAATCAAAGTAACCCTTGCAACATCACTGAACTACATTATAGCAAACACAGTTAAATCCAATCAAAAGATCTCCTGCACATTATATTTTTCTTCCTACATAAAAGGTGGATATTGCTGTATCTAAAGACAGACAATTTAATTTTTATATGAATATTTTCTTTACAAGGTTTAGATATAAAGACATCTAAAACAGAAATCTTGTGCCAGATAGTCTTTTTCATGCTGAAGTACAGTACATTACTGAAGTACAGTACTGAAGTACAGTACAGTAATTAAAATTTTTGTATTAATCTGAATTAACCGCTTAGATACTATATATTATTACTTTCTGAGAAGTCCTGAAAAGTCAAAAACTTATAAAAAAACCAAAAAGGCATTCCTGCTTCAAAGAACCTGAAGTCTAAAAACCAATAATGAAGAATTAGGTGACACTAGGAACTGATGTCAACAGAGTCGAGGAGAGGAGGGAAGATATTTTAGTAGTAATAATGTGTCTGTGTTTCATTTACCTAGATAGCAATCTGGAAGAAATTATGCAAATATCCAGGCTCCCAGTCTAAGCACCTGTTATTATTTTTAAAGATAAGATCTATTGCTCATAAAAAGCAAATGAGCAAAMAAGCAAGAGTACTTGTCCTCTGGCAAATGCAGAGCATTGCAGCACCAAGGCTGCAGTTGTGCAAGTCAGCGTTGCAAGACAGGACGGAGCCCAAAACAAGAAATAATTCAAAAGGGTGAGTGGATTCACTGGCCCAGATCAGATATAATGATCCGAATCTAACCTCTGACAGAAGAGGACCTCAAACTGTTGATCACCAAGAAATGGGAGGATGTTCACAGGGAGGAATCACTCCATAAATGCTTCTTAGGTTCTTCCCTTAATCATCTGCTGATCTTTATACTTTGCATGTTGGTATCTTACCAGAAGTAAGTCATGCCAGACTAACTGCGTTCCTCTCCWTAATAAAACAGGCCCTTTATTTCCAGATATGGGAAATCCTGTAGCTTTCATTCAGTACCAGTAGTAAGACCGAATATCACATTAACTAAGCTCAAAATAGAGAACGGCAAGACAGGTAGGGAATTGTTTATAGGGAAGCTAACTGATGGCAGTTCTGAAACCTGGACATAAAGGAGTTTCTCAGAGACYGAGTTTTAAGTTATTTAAGAGTTCCATTAATGATCTTGGCAGAAAAAAAAATAGTAGGAGTATGCTGATGAACAACCTAACAAGAGATGTCATTAGAAAAGAGGGCTGTTGTATCAAACAGGAAGAAAACGGATGACCCCGAGGATGAGCGTWATAAAAATGGGATGCATTTTAACAATAGGTAATACAAGATTATATACACCAAGACTAATGAAAGAATTTCTAAGAAGCACTGGGAGCTAATTATTTGAAAACAACTGACAAAAGACAACTGACAAAATCTGTTGTATTAATTGATTTCTAAATGACTATACATTMTCATAAAATATGATAAAAGCTAATATAAAGGCTAACAAAGACTTCTCAAATGTCTTTTAGACATAAGTTTCCAGTTTCCTTTTTTAATCCTTTGATTTGCTATATAGTGTGAACTGTCCCAATTTCCAAATATTAAAAGGCAAAACAACCATCTCTGATGTCATGAGGATACCCAGTATATTTGGCAGTAGAARCAGCCTACTCCTTTGAGAATAATTACCTGTTAGATTCTACCAGACTTCACTCACTGCTGTAGGAAAACTAGGAGAAGGCATCATTCACTGGGAAGTGTTCCACTGACTACAATACCCCTTGGGGGCTTTTCTGAATTCAGAACAGCACCACAACCCAAAGAAGGTAAGGTCTTGGTGTCTTTCCTTCACTGAATGAAAATATTTTATGCTACTAAAAAGATAAAGACAGGGAAGATCTTATAAATATATAAAATTGCCAGTCTTTTACAAAAAGAACTGAATATTACATAGGAAATAATTTACTCTCTGGAGTACATATGGCTCCTTATGACATTTCCCTTAGAATGCTTTTGATTGCATATTATTTTTCAGTTTATCCCTTGCAATTGCCAATTCCTTCATGACAAGTGATTTTATTAGATAAATATTAAATGCAGAAGAAGTCTAAATGGATTACAATTCACACTACTGAGAAGTAGGCAATATAAAATGTGTATGCAATTTGCATAGATTACGTACAAGTTTTTAGCAAAACTTCTYATCAAAACTTCTATGGGTATCCTGTGTTACTCTCAAGTAGTCTGATCTATTTTCTGGAGCTAGCTTAATGTGCTTGCTCTTTTCTTACATACTTTCCTGTGCAGCTGCTGTTTGCTGCATTTGGGAGAAATATCTGGAATGATGTTCTCTGAAATTGGGTATTCAATTTAGCATATCAAAAGTCTGCCCCATCAAACATCTCCTAAATGTACTGMGAGAACTTCTTCTTCCAAGAATTGGAGGCCTTATGCCTGAAGTTCAGTTTTTGGAACACAAGTTTAATCACTGTATATTACCACAACATGTGCCCATGCTACAAGGCTCTGCATGTCAGAATTTTAGTGCACTAAATTTTCAAGGAGGCTTGTTATAAGTCATTGAATGTTTCTGTAAGACAATTTTCTTTAAAAAAGTTATCTTATTAGAAAACAAAAATTTAATATCATTCCAATCATTCATCCCCAAATTCAAATACCACTCTTCTTCTTCGGCTTGCTAGTATTTATAGTAAGAATAGAGAAATTTGGGCCTTTGCCCCATCTTCTGAGGGTAACAATTACACAACAATCGCCAACAACACTTTGGRACTATCCTCTCAGAACATCAAACTGAGTTACTCACAAACTAATCAACTTTAGCATTCCTCAGATTCATGAAAATGCTTAGAATGTGTTCAAATGATTTTAATAACAGCTGAATATGAACTTGAAGTTTCTCATTTTTCAATGAGGCATCTGAATCAGTGCAGATTCATAAATCGATACTTTTATTCATCATCAAGTTTGACAGTTTTGACTGATTTCTATTGAAAGTTATAATTTCTAAAGAATCTTAAATAATGTAAAAACTCTAATTAAGTACTATTTTTAATTCACTGTTTCAATTTAATTCTTACAGTTTAGTTYGTGGGAAAAGCTACTTTGACCATTCTACCTCCTTATGAGTTACTGATTCTAATAGAGACTGSGTAGTAATGCTGATCTAAAATACACTACTCAGCTAGTATTAAAATTAGACTCCAGTTTGACCTTTATGTATTATATAGCACAAATAAGAGAGTCKTATAGAATTTTAGATATACTTGAAACAAGCATTCCTAATATTGTAAAACTATTTGGGTTATACATTACTACTAATACTTCAATCTCTCACTTTCTGAAAAGAAACTTTACAGAAGAAAAACATTTAAAAAAAATCTCAAAAAAGTGATGAAATACCTTCAAAACATGAATTATACCACAATAAATGATTCATGTCATGATTAATGAATCATACCATGATTAATACCATGAACTGCTGGAGAGAGTCCAGCGCAGGGCTATGAGGATGATCAGAGCCCTGGAACATCTGCCCTATGAGCAAAGGCTGAGAGAGCTGGGCCTGTTCAGCCTGGAGAAGAGAAGGCTGAGAGGGTACCTCATCAGTGTGTATAAATACCTCAAGGGAGGGAGTGAGTGAGGAGGATGGGGCTGGCYTTTTGTCAGTGGTGGTCAATCATAGGACTAGAGGAAATGGCCATAAATTGRGGCACCAAAAGTTCCACTGGAACTTGCAAAAGAATTTCTTAACAGTGAGGGTGACAGAGCGCTGGAACAGGCTGCCCAGAGAGGTGGTGGAGTCTCCTTCTCTGGAGATCTTCAAAACCCACCTGGCTGCCACCCTGTGCCATGTGCTCTAGCTGTTCCTGCTGGAGCAGGGGGGTTGGACTAGATGATATCTAGAGGTCCCTTCCAACCTTAACCATTCTGTGATTCCRAAGAAGACTAAATCTACAGAGGCAATTTGAGAAGAACTATACAGAGGAAGATCTTCTGTTAAATTTCCCATATCCAGAAGTTATGTAGGCAAGCAATGAGGACAGCAGCCCCACTTAATTATATGGTCAGCAGAATCATTTACATGCCTCCAAAGGCAATTCCAAATACCTAAATTAGGAGCTTATCTCTTTCTATCAATTACACGGGGAGGTGTAATCATCAAACTTCAAGCATTTAAGGTAGAAAGCTGAGCACAGGTGTTAGAATCAGGCATCAAAATGTTGATTACATCCTTGTTTTTTGTTCTGGTTGGGAAACTGGCATTTTTTCAGAGATATTCTAATATTTGCATGATAGAGGAATAAGTGACTGTTAAAAAAATTAGTTAATTAATTTATTATGTCCAGAGTAAATTCTCTTGTTACAGCACAGTCAACAATGTCACTCTTTCTTACTTAACTCCTAGTTAATTAATCAAAGCATAGTTGCTCTGTATTAAAAAAAAAATACTAAAGATATTATCATTCATTACGTTTGTAATTGGTAATTGACAACCAGACAGAAAAAAAATTATGAGAAGCTGCAGTACAGGATACCAGGTAGTAGTCTCTTAAAAATATTTAATGAGTAAAGTTTAACATGTATAGCCAGGAATTAAAAAAAAAAAAAAAAATCTTATCAACATGCATATTAAGACAATGAGGGAAAAACTAATTAAAGTAAATTAGCTTAATGTGCAAAGGATGGATAAGACAGATCCCCTTTTAAAAATCTAAGAAGATAATGGTACCCATTTGGGATATGTTTTTGGCATTTTTCATATAAATTGGACAGTTTTAGAGCATAAATATGGTAAAAAAAAGTCCTTACAGGCAATTATGTCTTTACAATGCTGGTGGCTGACATCATAAAAGTATAATTTTAATTGCTATTAATTGCATTAAGTCTACTTTTATAGAATACTTAATGCCATCTCTGACAGTTGTAGTTATTTATATACTTTAATGAAGCTTCATGGTAGAAGTTTGGACTTATAGGGTCATTTATACTATGTTTAAAATAGCACATTTTATCACTTAAAAGTACAGGTTATAAAGGCACTGATTCTTGCCTTGTCAAAATTTGTTCATTTTCATTAGCTGTATACAGTTGACTATAAAACTAATTCCTTTCTCCCTTTTTAAATGCATCAAAACACAAGACATATTTCTGAAAGACAGTAATGGTACGGTCTTCTGACACAAAGCAACCCTCTGTTTAAGAAGGAAATGGAATGTAGTGAAGTTGCCGAATGACTAAATGACATCAATTCACAAGAACATCGTGCCTTCTGGAAACGCACAATGGGCAAAACAAAACCCCCAAAACACTGTGGCATTAAATTATAAAGCCCTTGTGATTTTAAATAAAAAGGGCTGTCTGCTGGAACAATTTGGCCCAAAGGTTTAAGAAGATATAAGGTGACAGAAGAAAGGGAAAACAATAAAGATACACTGAAGCAGCACTTTGCAGTGTAACTTTGTGAACTGAAAAGATAAATAATGTTATCGACCTCACGTTTCTGCACTAAAATTCACAGTCACTGCTCTACCTCTTYGTATAGTTACTGTAGGTCTTAATTGTTCATATGACTTGCATTATTAAATTATGAGAAATTCATTCATCTCTATCTGTGCTAGTTTCAATATTTGTGAATTAGTAATTGCCCCAATTGCACTAAGAGGATGATATGGACATTATTGCTTTTCTGTCTATTTTCTTTCGCCTATTTAAGATGGAAGCAGCATCATATACAAAATACATCATTCAGTGGGGTAGGAAGGTGCCTCAAAACACTCCCAGGCTCTGTGTAAATTCTAGTCTGCAGTCCCACCTGAGCAAAGCACACTTAACTCAATGAGGCTACCGGTAAAAAGAAAAAARAGGCAAAACATGCAATTTTTTTTTGCCTGAGCAATCAGAAGAGCTCATCATAATTAAGGCGATGCCCCCTAATGGATCTTGCAGCGGAATAGTTTTAAGTAGGCATACCTGTTACTTTTTTTTTCTTTTTTTAAAAAAACTCCAAACTATAAAACTTCACAATATTTAAAAGCCAAACATATCTAAAGGTTGTGATGTCTTAATCTCAAAAAGACTAAATTAGAGTGTTTTTAAGCTTATTGCTACATTATTAACAGAAAATTAGAAAATAATAGGCTATATTTTAGGAGATGTAGCAAATATTCTTCATTTTTCAAGGTCAATAGTAGATTTCTATAAGCTATATTTGCAACTGACGGAGCTTAGTCACTATGACTAGGATTTACATGAATTTACAGGAAAACATGTTTTCTTCTTTTCATATTTTCTTCTTTCTTCTTCACTTTTTTTTTTTTTTTTTTTTAATTTCTTAGTTTACAAGGTTTTTAATTATTTAAAAATTCTGGTTACATTTAAAGTATCCTATTAGATGTCTATCCGGAAAACGAGTCAAATTGGCTTTGCTGTCCATATCCAAAGACATTTTGCCTACAGACATTATCAGAAAGATGCCACAGATCACTATTCCTGAATTTTACTTCTGTTGGTTATCATAGTTATTACTGTATTAGCRCAGTGAGAATTACCTGACTGCAGGATAAGCATGTGTTTTTGCAACACGCAATGAACAGACCTTTAGCAGTCCCTTTTATTTACTTGGAGTGCTTTGCATTACTTGAATAGAATTTTTATTGGAAAAAAAGCCAAAACAACATTAATCACATTTAGGAGAAACGGAGCTAGCTGCCCTTCTCTTGCTTCTATATATTGCTTCTAAATCCTCCCTTTTGACTGTAACTAGGGAAAAGAAGGCTATTTTTTGGCACCTTTTTTTGTTTGTTTGTTTTCAGCACAGTGCAACCTTAAGCAGCCACTGAATAACAGCACAACAATCTGATGAGCAAAATGACATAATGAGGAACAAATCTGAAGGTTCATTGTTGAAAAGAACACCTGCCTTCCATTATATCAAAAATGAAGCTAATGCGAAAGGCCAAATAACAACTAATGGTAAAGTGCATAATAATTTACAGGCTCTTGATTTTCCTGTCTTTCTTACATTTTTGGTGTATAAGCTAGAATATAGACATTTCACTTTATGTGTCTCGAAGTCTGCAGAATACTGGAAAAACAATCAGAAAGATGGTATGGAAAATATGCTAAAAATCTTGACTTCAGGAGATCTTTAAGTATTCTGGCTGAATTTCCTCAGTGCATGGAGAGTTAGCTGTGTATAATTAGGAGATGAAATCAGACACACAGACACACACCACCCCCCTAACCAACCAAATAAGACAAAAAAAAAATTTGAAAGTCTTTTAAAGCCGTCTAGAATTTACGGTCTTTAGAGAATCAAAAAACAGATGCTAAAATTAAAGGTCACTAGTATCACCAAAACTGTTTATCTGAAGTGTTTGGTCTCATGGTTCTGTGAAGCACTAGAAAGAAAATATCACTGCATGTCAGACTTTCCTTAAAATGTGGATTTGCAAAATACCAAGATAACATGCAATACAGGTGAATCATATTTGTAATACTGCTGAAAAAATGGCTGCATGACACTACAGAACATGGTAAGACTATGGTAAGAAAGAACAGAAGAGAAGATGCTGGACAAGACCAGTAATAACAGTAATAATAAAAAGAAGAAATTAATATGTTTTCAAATGTGTACGGAGTTAGGCAACAGGAAGTAAGAAGTACTGGAACTGGGTATCTATAGAGTCAGATTTTACAAATTGACATTGACCTTCTCAGATGTTTTTATGAGCTAAATAAACTATCTACATGATAATGCAAAGGGGAAGTAGAAAGGTAAAAATGATCAGAATTGAAAAGGTAGGATTAGTTATAACTTATTTGATAATAATTATGATGATCTAATGACAATTCTACATATTGCACAAAAGAATACATTTAAAAAGCATATTCTCCTTCTTTTCTGCTGATCTCCAGGATCACTTCCCTCACTTTGTCTCTTCTGCTTTTATTGAATTTTTTTCAGTTTCCATTGGCATTTTATTTTATTTCTCAAACTCTCTCTGCATACATTTCAGTAGGATATCTCCTATTGTATTTTTCATTTAATAGCCCTATATCTATTTTCTGTTTATCAGGAATTTTTAAGAATTTTCACATATTTTTATCAATTTTGCAAGTAGGACTATGTTTTAAAAGTAAATGTTTATTTCTGTAAATATCTTGCTACTATACATTGCAGAAACTACTTTATTTTAATACGAATTACTTGAGCTAAAGTCTACTTTGATTCTAGTCAACTATACAATTTTCATTATCAGTTTTTGACACCTGTCATGATTGACACTGATGGAAAAGTTTAAAAATGAATATATTTATAAAACATCAATTTCATGACTTTTTTGAGCAGAAAATGGAATGTGGAATAAAATCTGTGTTGATCAGCATCAAGCGCTTGTATTGAAAAATACAAATCTAAAACCCACATGACACAATTCAGCCCATCACGCATACACACAAAAGAAACTTCTTTTTKAATTCTAGGTTATTTGGGCATTTTCTTCTTCGTCTTCTTTTCTTTTTACTTTCAGTTTCGGTGCAAAAGTAACACTGTCAGAAATATGAGAAGAAAACAAGATGCATTTAAGGATGACAAATATGTAGCCTTTTGCAATCTAAATAGTTCTAATTRGGTCTTGATTAAACATATGGCTCACAGTTCATTTTGTTTTCTGGTACCTAACCACAGAAAATATTCTTAGCTAAATGAATACACTACAATTCAACATTTCTCAGCATATACCCAAGCTTTTTGCTAACATAGAGGGCAAACACAGGTGAAAGAACTTGTGTATGCAGTCAACAGTCTTGCAAATAATCTTTAGTAAAAGAAGATCAGATACTCCCAGGCTGTAAGATTTCTTCTATTCCTCTTCTCCCTGGAGATTCTCCTAGAATTTTCCATCTTTTATTGTTACAAAACGTTGAAGGGACAGAGATCCAAATTTGTGACCTCCTAGTTCTGTAAAACTCTCAATTATTTTGCTGTAATTATGAAAAAATGAAACACATGGAACTGTACGAAAACAGATGTAAATGAGAGGAGAATCAAACCCCATACTTGTAATCTCAAGAGTAAAAGCCAATAAATTAATTTTAAAAAATACTGAAAATATTTGTGAAAATACTGCTGTCATATATGATATAAGTTGAAAGGTCTTCCTTAATTATGAATTTTTGTTTATTTAGGATTAGACCAAAACTGATAGGATTTATTGAAAAAAAAAAGTGGGTAGACATTCAGGTGCTCTTTATATGAAAGAGAAAAAAGAGGACGAGGAAGAAGGGAGGGCATGAAAGCGAGAGAGAAAATGTTCTCTGGGGGAGCTGACAGAATGGGAATGGCACAAGGGAGCTGGTGGAAGATCAAAACACAGTTCAGAAAACTGGGAAAGGATTAAAAGGAGCCCAAGATACTTTGTTACGATCAGAGAAAAGTGAAAGGGGTGACAGTGAGGAAAAGACGTAGAGTGGCTACAAGGAGTATATAACTGGCAGTCAAAAAGTCCAAGTGATAAAAACATAAAACATGACAAAATGGGAACTAAATACAAAAATGTGGGTCAGTTGACCTTAAAGATYTACCTAAACCACTTTAACAGGGAAGAGAGAGGAGTTCAGGAATGACTAAGTCTGTATGTGAGGTAGCTTAAAGCAGTGGGGGGCTGCTCCATTCTTAACCCACTTCATTGAGTTTTTGATTTCTAGAATATAGAGGGTGAGGCAGTGGAATTCAGAGAAAAGTTCATTATACCGAGATATTCATTCACTGCAATACTCTGTGAAYTGCAGTGATTTGTAAATCACTGCAAATCTTCCTAGAGAGAAGAAACAAGAGCACTTTCTCAAGAAGATATCTTCCCAATTGGTAATAATGAATAGACCAAAAAAGGCAAAACATTGTGGAGACCAAATAACTGAAAAAATAAAAATACATTATAAAAACCTATTTTAAGGTATCGTTTATGCTTTTATCACTTTTTCTCCTTTTGTTTAATCAGTTGGCAAGAAAGTTCTGCCTCTTGTTTGCAATACGAAGTGCTACATTAAAGAAGCACTCATGCTATTCTGTAAACAGGCTAGTTATAAATGTAGGCTGCCAAATTCTGCCCTACTTCCTTTCCTGCACTAACAGGTTACCTACGTCAGGTATTACAGGTCTCAGATCCACTGGGGCTTTCCAAATTCCCCTATTCTTGAGGAAAAGTGTTGAGAATAGAACGGATGAGAAGCTGCAGCCACTGCCTATTGCTCAAGGAGAGAACCAAAGAGACTAGAACAGAGCAGCTCCAGGGCCTGCTCCTTCTGCACTGCTCTGGGGTAACAGGACACGAGGAGAACATAGGAATAATTGAGAAAAGTCCTCAAGACACTCTGATTAGCATCGTCCATTGCCCAAAGCAGACAAAGAAAACATTATCCAGCATCAGGCAATAAAATATAATAAAGATTCAAAACCATTATGTTTCCTTTTCTTGCTATTGAACTACCTAGGGAGCAGAAAAAAATAAACAAAGAAACAAAGAAACAAAACCCTGAGCTATGTTCATGACCCTTTCTCAGAAAGGCTTTCTTTAGAATAGAGTTGAATCTTCAAAAATTATTAAAATGGACATTTTCAATATTACAAATAAACACAAGATTACACGTGTCTTCTGTGAGGCAGGTAACTTGTTTAGTAGAGATTTTAATTACATGCTCATTGCCTCACAGATGTCACTTGTTGATTTTCCAGTGTTGAAAGCACTTCAATATTCACATTTTTTTGGGGATTATGTTTTTACGTTTTTGGGATTACGTTTACGTTGTTGGGATTACRTTTTTACTTTCAAGACTTTCAAGGGCGACCAAGCACTAGCTACCACCTCTACGAGGCAAATCTAGGCTACCAGAGGAGTCACTAAGAGCAGCAGCAGCAGCAGAGTTCTTACTCCTGGGGCTGAAACCTTGAACAAAGGCGCTCYGCACAGAAGAAATATACCCTGCAGGAGGGGTGAAGACCCAGGAAAGTTTTGGAGCACAGTGTGGAGAACCAGTTGTCAAAGCACAAAAACGCCTGGTGCTCCTTCTGTGGTGGTCCCGATGCGAACGGAGCGGCTCCACTTCACCGTCTCCTTCAGCTTCCCGTGGACGGGAGCGCTCTGCTCCGGCCTCCTTGCACAATTTGGAAACCTGATAGACCTGCAGCTGCTGCCGTCACAAGTGAAATTCATCCCGGGCTGTGTGCCAGAGGAAGGGCAGGGAACTACTTAAGAGCCACTTAAACCTTCAAGGCCTTAAGTAGCACTTAAAACCTTGTGGTATTTGGCAGCGAATTTTACTGATGTCAGGAAAGCAGYGGTAGACTGGAACTAAATTAATTCRTCCAACGCAAGCGAATGGCAACAGTGGAGAATTTCCCTAAGTACTTCAGTATACTTTTTTCCCTAAGATGTGGAAAAGTTGAGGAACTCATGTTTGTGCTCAGAACAAAACACTGAAAATATTGTCTTTCAAATTTTCTTCTGTATTTTATTGAGAGTTTTTAAGATGAAGTATTTTTACTTAATCAGAATTAAATATTTCAAGATGCCTTTAAAAAAAAAAAAAAACCCTTTCAATTCTGATGGTAAAATTCCTTTCAATTTCTTCCTTTCAATCAATTTTAGTATATGTTTTATTTCTGAATTGCCAACAGACAATGAAGGAGTACTCAGACATTTACCTATTTTCCATCTGAAAGTGGAACAACCCACAAGTAAGAATGTGTGCAGTGTATAAGAGTGAGCACAGTTGGCAAACAATGGGACAGAAAAATCTATATTTCCACCTTGCAGTGATAAATTATCTACCATACATGCTAGGTCAGCCTTATATACTATAATTATCACCAGAAAGTCTGGTAGAAATGAACTCATAYATTCTACTAACAAGTAACTGTATAAAACAGCTGTATCCTGCTAACAAATCTTTTAATAAAACTTACAGTTGCTGGGTTTCAATTTTCTGRTTTGCTAAATGGGAGTAGGAGCATCAAGTCATCTTTATGAAAGGCTTGCTACATACTGATAAAACAAAAGAAAACAATTGGCATGCCGAATATTTGTTGTCATTTGCAATGGGCATATGGTCTTCATAACTTCCACGAGCCACAAAAGCAAAAATCCATTAAGAATAGTGTTAGAAGAATAGGGTTAATACTGAGTAACATAAATTACAAGTTAGCTTGCTGTGCCAGTGTGGTGTGGTTTGGACAAAATCCTGTGTTGAGAGTGTGCCAAGGTTTAAGTATGGAACCAAGCTGGAAGTATTCATCGGATTTTTAAACTACATGGACAGCAGAGGATATTTAGCTCTGTTTTTAAATGTGATTTGGCAATTAACAGCTCAAATTCCATTATTTTCCTCTTATATACATATATGGTGCTGTTGTCTTACCAGTGGTTACTACACTCTACTATTTTACTTCTATTATATTTATTTTATGCATTAAAAACATTGTCTATTTTTAAAAAAATCACCACCAGGAATTTTTATTCTTCCTTTTCCTCATACTTCTTTCTTCTATGTTATAAAAGTGCCTATTCTTTGGATTTATTGTGTGCTCATAAATCAATACTTTCATGCAGTAATAAAAATAACTTATTGTAATGGTAACAGCTCCAAAGGACTCCTGACTATGAGTGGCATTTTATTTAATTCAGATCTATGTTCCATTCCCCAACTAATGGCACACTGTGGGTTATAAAGTGATTAAATTGTTGTCAAACTGGCCTCCTGGAAAGAGGGAGCCAAACTTCTTTTCCTGCAGCTGGTAGATCTGCAGGATCCATATTTGTCTTCTACAGGTAGAAGCAAAGAAAACCTAGTGTAGGAATAATAAGCCAGCACATAATGGAAAAATGGATATTTTTTCCCAATGCATCTGGTAGCCATGTTTAAGCTAACAACAGAAACAAAGCAATAATCAGTATTGCTGCTTTCTGAAAACTAATGGAAATATAAACAAAATGATTTTCCCACAGTGACWCAGGAAAGCTTTACAAGAGGTAGGGCTATGACAGATCTTCTGAATCTGGTGTTTTTATTAGTGTGTGTGGTTTTATCTTTAGTTATTTAAGGGTCATTGCTTTTTTTAAATTTATATTTACTTATTCTTTTCTACATTGCAGAAACGCCTTTTAAAAATTTCTTAGGGCTATTCAAACAACAATATATAAAGCTTTTTTTTTAACTTCAGTTTTTAACTTCAGCACTTTAGTTCCACTTCTAGAACATGATATTTCCACACTAATTAAGGGAAATAGTTAGGAATACTCTAATTAATATGTGAATTGACGATACCAAAAAGAAGGAAGTTGATTATCCCTTGTATTAGTCCTTTTTTTCAGCTGATTTTCCATTTRCTACACCTGTGCATAAGAAGAGCTGCACTGAAGAGCCTGGCAACTGAAAASAGAAAAACTGCATACAGGAAATTTCTAAAACTCCAGGGATAATTTTTCAGCCAACAGGTACTGCGGGCAAGTTGTCCTAAAGCAGCATTGCAACCCGCCTGTTGCTGGTCGTGGCCTTTCTGGCTTTCGCTCCTTGAAGAGAGAGGGATGCMCCCTCTGTGGTCAGTTAGAAAGACTGTCTGCTTGTGGGAGAAGCAACACCCATGAGTCCTAAAGAAGGCCAATGGAACACCCCTCTCTATTGCTATCTCTTGAGGTATCAATACACTGAGTGTAATAACCAATAYGCAGACAAGAGCTGGGCTGACCTGCTCTACGTTTATGCTTCAGCACCTCAATTCATCTATTATCTCCTTAAGAGGAGGGATCAAAGTTTAAATCAAATCATTAACCCATCAAATTAAATTTCACCCACCTGTGACCTCAGCTTTTTCTCTGCAGAAAAATGTTATCTACTCACCCAACTATCATGATAAAAGAGAAACAAAACTCTTGGATAAAGACTTCAAACTTCAGCTTCCTGGGGCCTAACCTAAAACATGATAATATCTGCTCAACATCAAGCAGTTTCTAGCCCTCTCCTTGCGAGTCTCTCCTCCCTTTCTCAGCTTCCTCCATGATTCACAATGCCCCCTTTATCTGCTCACATGATTCATCTTTAAAAGTTCAGATTTGTAAGGCACTTTCYTGATAGACTAATGCCACACTAATAACTGAAATAAAAATAAATCTGTAGAACGGATACATATCTGCATGCAGGCTACACTTACACTCAGATTGTTTTAATGAACCCTACACAAAACCAATTCAGTAAACAGAATTTTTTAAGCTCACTTTATAATGAAGAATAAAGCAGGTACGTTCTAATAGAAAGGGTGATTATTTTAAAAGAAAAACTAATTCAGTTTTGTATCAGTTCATGTAAATACAATAGAACTGGGGCTTAAAGTGATCTCTTGTATGCCTCACTCTCACTCAAGTGATGCTTCAAGAAAATTTGCAAATTGGATTGAGCTAAATTTCTTTCCTAATTTGTTATCTAACCTTCYTCTTTGAGTCGCAATATTCAAATGAGGCAGCACTAATGAAAGAGCAGTAATAATGTCACTGAGAGGAACAAAGCACCCAGGAATCCAGCGAAGATACGAGATGGTCTGGATTTTGTTTYGGCTTTTGATACAGGTTTCCCTGTGACCATTCACAAATCTTATCACTTCTGCATCTCAGGATACCAACTATAAACGACACATGAGCAGGTCTGTGGAGTAAAACATTGCAATTTTTACAGCCTTGTTAGCTTAATGYTCTGCCCAGGGCAATATGCACTGATGAGGATTTAACACCTGAAATGTGCCGTGCTTATGTATTTTGTAAGGGTTAATGAGTTCCAGCAGTGCTGCATATTCCCTTTTCTCATCTGTAACTTCTCTATATCCAATGCAGGATTAGTACAGTGCCCATCATTGCAGAACTTCATCACAGAGTAGCTCATTTCCTTCAGATGTAATGCATGTCAGAATTATTTTATATGTTTCCTCAAGGTTGGACAGCTAAAAGATATTTATTGTGGAGCAGTTGTACTGCAAAATCACTCAGGACTTGAACCTGCCCCAGGCCCTTKTGTGACCCAGGAGTATACACTATACAAAGGCATGAGAGGGTTAAAGCGAACCTTATCAAAATTTGTTGTGCTTGTAAATGTTAATTTTCATGTTTTCCTTCTGAATGTTTTTCCCCTATCTATGTTTATTCTGTGACCTGTGGCTAATGCATGTTTTCTAGCTGAAAGCCAACTAAGCCTCTGCTGGTACTTGTCATATGTTGACAATATTCAGTAGTGCATACAGTATTCTAACAGCTTCATACTGATAAGGGGAAAAAATACATCAGCATTCACAGTTTATCTCAGAATCTTTGTCCAGATGTCAGTGGTGAAAAACTTGAAGAAAAGCGAAGTGATGATATTGTGCTTCAAAGGCATATTAGTTACAAAAGAAAAGGCACATACAAGCAATTTCCTCAAACTGAATATGTATCAAAGAGAAATTCTAGACAGAGCCACTGGGTCCTAAACAAGCAAATAAAGGAATGAGGCTCAGAACCAAACACAAGTCATGGCTGACTAGCTGACAAAATTTTGAAGGACGGCAAAATCAACCTGCAGCCTTTTCCCATATGCAGATCCCCTCCAGTCCCTCATCAGGCTACCTGAACCAGAGAAATTGTACTGCCTTGCCCAGCACCAGCTTAATTACTATGTCACTTTGTTATCACAAACATGGTAACATATGCAGCTTCTCTATACGATCCTTAAGAAYGCTGTAGTTAAGTTCTTTTAAGACCTCTTTCCTAATTGCACAATTTATCAGGTTTATGTTCCATTAACTTTTAATTATTTCTTCTGCTTGAATCCTTCTTTTGAATAGCGGAATACTTCTAATAACTTCCTAAGGGCTATTCAAGGCAAATGCAAACTTAGCTTTTTGTTACAATTTCATATAGTTTCTATTGTCCATGTGTTACCTGTGCTTAGGGAAGAGAATAGTTAAAAGTTTGCTGTTTAAGGCTACTGGACTTAATTCTCTTCTGTTGAAGCACATTGTTTAATTACAGTTTTGTAAATAAAAGCAAAAGCCTAGCAAATCTATTAGTCACTTGTATTGCTATCAGCATGTTATGCATGCTCTCCTCTGAGGCAAACGACAAAATGCAAGACAGCTAGGAAGCAGTTCTCTAGAATCTCCTCCTCAAAAACAGGATTTATAATGAAATCTTGGTGCAGTGTTTTGTMTATTCTCCTCCACTTCCACTAAACTCGTAAGTGAACAAAACCACAAACAATCTATAATCTAATCAACCAAAAAATATTGAACCCGACACCAAGAAAACGTTAACCAGTCACTTGTATTGATCCTGAAGAGACTGATGTTTTCTTTAAGTAATGCATACTTGTTATAGAATACTATTACTGCTTCTAGCTTGATTTTTAAGCTTGAATAACACGTAATTCTTCAAATGGTTTAGAAAAGAAAACCAGAACTATTATAGTCACTGAACTAGATTCTTCTAGTTAAACTTGGAGACTCTGCTGCCTTTTTAGATAATTATTGGAATACAAAGAGAAACTAGAAAAATTAAAATTCCAAAATATTCTACAAAAAAACAACCAAACAAAAATATATACCAATGTATCTACAAGCATTCTGTGAAGAAACAGACTATATTGCCTGCAGTTAGTGCAAGCSAGTAACACAAATTTTGGGAAATACACACAAAGTTGGCTGATTAAGACTTAACTTTGCAAGAAGGAATTAACACAATAGAACAAAAATGAATATCCAGATGACATTACAGAGGTCGCAGCTGAAGTATTTACATTTTCACCGTGTCAGTTTACACACTCTATTCTGCCTCCAGTTTGTGCAATAGGAAGGTGCCTAGAATTAGCAGACTGACATTTGAACGAGATGAGACTTGGCAAGAAGTCACTGCCTCACAGTTCAAGAGCAGCAGGGATGTTTTGTATGGGTTCAGCTCTGCGTTTTGGATTAATTTCAGAACAGATAATTCTTCTTTTAAGATAAAAGAAGGAAATATGAAGTAATGTAGGCTCAAACCTTACAGTTAGATTCACTTTGGCATAAATTTTACAGACATGTTGCAAAGCCAAATTCTTACTCATAATCCTTCTGAAGCTTGGAGCCAAAGTCTTTGGGATGATGCCAGTTCCTGGCAACATGCTATTGAAACCAAACAGCAATAAYGATATTTCCAGTTACCAGAATGGGTAACGTAGATGTAAGGAAATGCGGCAATTTAAGTCAAAATTGTTTGACCCTTGTTGTAATTGATGTAAAAATAAAACAAAATAAATAGAAATAAGAATTCCAAAAGTTCAAATGCTTAAAAAGATATTATTGTGAAATATATCATTGTGCAGGTAGAACGTCCTTCCAAGAAACAGGAAAAGCTGGAAGAAAAATGTGTCATTTAATTTCACTTAGCATCATTTAACACATMATCTCTGCAATTCTCACTGAATATAGAAGAACAGGTGGCTATAAGCCCTGTTGTAGCATATTAACATGAACACAAGCAAATCAAATAATTATTTCCAAAACATATGAACACAATGGAAAAAAGATTTCATTGGTTTTAGGTCCAAGAAACAATTCCTCTCTAGGTATTTTGTTATGATTACATAATGCAGTGGCAAAGAGTAGGTAACATGCCACTGTTACCCACTGGGTTTCAAACTATTCTCCAAACTCTTGGGCGTTTCCTATTTTTAATGCATATTAATTATGTCATAATAAAGGGTGAAAATTAAACTAATAAACAATTAAGCWAATAAACTAAAAACATTAAATTAATAACATTTTTCCTCCAAACCAACTAGATMATTTCTACTCAGCATAGATATATAGTCTCTAAAGCATATATTACCTCCCAAATCCATRCATTGAAGAAAAAACAACAAAAAAACAAAAAAAAAAACCCTACAAGATTTAGATGTAGCTCAATGTTCTTCCTACCTCAGTTAACGGAAAGAACTCAGCACATGTTTGGAAATTTCCTGAAGATTATATATATATATTTTAATGCAAGTCCCTTTTCAAAGTTCAGCTTTAAATTTGCAGGAAAAACATATACATTAAAATGGAAACACACAGGTTTTTGTCCAGAAAGAATTATCTCCAAGCAGCCTAATCCTATTTCATTGCYGAAGAAGAAGCTTTATATTTGGTTGTATTGCTCAAGATGGAGCACATCACAAAAATAATAGGATAAGGCAAAGCATACATTTAATCCTTAGTAAGAACAGATATTACAGTAGATATAAAACTGCCTCACAGTCTAGCTTGGCCTCAACTTTCATTACGCAGCAGCCTTGTGCCTTGCTTACGAGAGGAATCAAYGTGTGGCCAGGAAACAGCAGTAAGAATCATTCCGTTCTTGAGGAAAACACACTGTTGATCCAATTATTTTGAAATAGTGAGTAGCTGGGGATAATTGCTTACACACCCACAGCTACAAGTCAGGCCTCTGCAGTGTCTTCCTCCCSGCAAGACCTTTGCCTCTCTTTGCCTGGGCGCCTCTGCTGGGGCGATAGCCATGGGGAAGGGGTTAGAACTAACRAGAAGCTTGGAAACCCTTCATGAGGCTGGGAGCAACGGGCGGTACGCTGCACAGCTGTCCACACTACTAAAAGAAATAGGGAAAAAAAAAGGTTACGGAAACAATATATTTTTTAAAAAGTTATCAAAAGTGTTTGCTAGTCCTGATACAGGAGGTGACTGAGCAATAATCCCAGGGAGGTATTCTGGTGGCCTGGAAACTGGTAATCCTCTGTTAAGGTAAAAACTTAGGGATGTTGGGAAACTTCCCCTCTCTTTTACCAAACATCAACCCCCTTTACTTAGAYGTAACCATTCTCCATGATTTCGAGGAAATGAGACCTCCACGCTTTGTCAATTTTGAGCCTGCTTGGAGAAAAGCCTGCCAACTGTGTCAAAATGCACAGCAATTCTGCATTATRCATACTGTTTTATAACACTAAGTTGAGTTCACCAGACTCAATTCATCTGCAGCTTGACTTGGATTTATAATGCATACACAGAAAACAGTTGGCAGTCATAAAATGTACTAAATTGCTCTGGAATCAGCTCTGCTCTCTCTCACTCATGACCTTCTGGTCATACGTTGTTAAAATCTTCTGAACAATTTTCAAAATGTATTCTATTGTTAGATAATTCATTAAGTTAGTATAAAGGCACAAAAGCCTGCTCCAAACYGGTGGTGCCATTTCCAGCAATTTGTTCTGTTTGTTATTGCCTAAAAGAAAAGCTTCTCCCACAAAATTAATATGAAATATTCAAAGACAAAAGATAAGTAGTATTTATCTTTCCATTCCTAAGGTGGTGTCAAGAATACATCAAACTGGAACAACAGAGTTTGCTACGGTTATTTAGAGATGTGCCTTTTCCCTGCTGGCAGAGCCGAGAATCAGCCTTTAGCTGTGAGTGCTAAAGCAAGTGCTGTTGCTCTGCGGACCCAAGCAAGCAGGCACTGAAAAACCACAGCACTGACGTGCGGGTATTTGCTGCTGAATGTCTCCTTCTGGCACTGAAATAAGTCACAGATAACAAATAGTGTAAAATCACGGAAACTGATAAAGATGGGGGAAATAGCTGCGGACAGCACTTCCTCCTTTTCGGTGTGACTATCCCGATTTTCCAGGTTAAGAAGTCTTGATTTTCAGCAACGGAAAGCTATTTTTATTGTGGGGGGGTGCACATTTAATAGTCACCATAATGGGTTCAATTCACAACTGACACAAGCACCCTCACAACTTCAAGGGACCACTCTGAGAGCATCCTCATCACCTTTGTACTTGAACCCAAAGCTCGAGATTATTGCTACCATAACTCAATTGTATTTCTATTAACTCTCAGTTGGACTAATTAGAGAAGTGAGATTTGAACTGGATTACTACATTTGTGTTATTCGTCCTGTTGATAAGCTCTGGTCAGTCAAGTGTTTCCAATACTGCAAAAAGTCTGAAGGACACGAACCCAGTAAGAAGCTGTTCAATCGGGATACTATGTCTTGCAGAGCTTCTATGCTGCTAAGAGCTGTTCYGAAGATTTAAATGAGGAGATTCTGCAATTTGACAGGACATGTGAAAAAAATTGAAGTCCCAGAATGTGCCTCCTCAACATTTTGTTTTGGATTAAAAAACAATGCAAATGAAAGCTCTTTTTAACTCAAAGGGCCTCCTCCTACAAGATGGATAAATCAAAGCATTTCTTTTTCTGACAGGATCTCTTGAGGTGATTTGTTCAAAACGGGCAAAATAGGAATTGTAGGAAAAGGTTCAACTGGCTTCTCTTCTCCAGTGTCCATACTGTACACAACTTCAGTCTAATCCTCTCTGAAGCAAAAGAGCAGTTGCCGAGAGGATGATGTGGGATTTATCTTTGTGAGTAGCATGAAGCTATTCGCTGTTTCAGCTGGGTAGGATGGCAGAAAAAAGTTATTCCTTCTTTAGCAGTTGATATTTCTCCTCATTATTCTCTTCCTGTCTTTCAAGCATCTCTAGTTACACTGAATTGCCTATCTTGGTTTCTTGGAATCTCTAAACTTCAAATCCTTCAGGTCTCCTAGAAGTTTTCTGGAAAACTGCCTAGATTATCCAGTCGGATTGGGGAGGACCATCAAAGCCCAGAACAGATAACAGAGTTCACTAGAAAGATAAAAGACATGAACCATCCTGTACTGTCATTCATAGACTTCTTCATAAATTCACTTTCTAAAAGGGAAGGGCTATACCCTCCTTGGGAAGTCTYTCTCCCTCTTCCACATGTTCAGTGAGAAGCAGAGGGCACAAACGTCCTCCTGGGGAGATGCTTAAAGAAGGTAGTAGTAGACCGGCACAACGTCATTGCTAGAACTGAACAGAGGAACTTGTGGCACCAGATGCAGCAATTACTCATGCGCTGAGCTCAGTTCAGAGACCTGCAGTGCTGGGCTCTAAAGTTGTTTTGTGGCTGATAGATACAACKTGCTGCTCCACTGTGGTTCCAGTTTTCTACGCCCAAAACTTCCTCCCACATTACTCACCTGTCTGGACCACGATTCTTACCTTATCTGTCTGTGCTGGCTTTTACTGGGCACAGTGCCAGTCTTGTACTCTTCCCTTTAAATAGTGCTTATGATTATTTTAAACCAGGAAATGAAAACAGTACCTCATTTAAGTGTTAGCAAATAAATACATAGAAAAAGCTTGTTTTCTTTTTTAAGCTCTTGCAAGGCTGCAGTATGGAATTTTAGCACAGTAAAGCAAAAGTGTTTCTGCCCATTGTAAAGAAAATTGAGTTTTGAGAAGCACTCATATTTGAGTCAAAGACTGATACATTAGGAGACAAAGCAATACAAAAAACACCGTAAATGCAAAGTAAAAGCACAATTTAAAAATCTATTTAAAATATACTTTTCTGCATTAATTAGTGTAAGTGGAAATATACTGTAAAAAGCTGAAGCTCACAAATCATGTACCATTGTTAATTTCTCTTGGAGTTCACTTGATTCTCACTTCTATTAATTTCCCCTGCAGTGGACAGGAAAAGATATTGCTACTCATGCTGGGCAAGTAGAACTGGAACAATTATAAGACCCATAAGTCAAGAAAGAATGTGTGACAGATTTCATTGAAGGGTGACCTGGTTTTCATTTTCTGTTTTCCCCACGGTACCAAACCCTGCCTTCCTTTTTTCTGAAGTATACAACCTACATTGCTACAGCATCATTCAGAAAAACGCAGTGGATCAAAATGCACTGGCATTTTAGTTATTCCCAAGGAAGTAAGCTAATTCTTATATCCTTGAAAGCATCAAGCTTAAGTGAATAAAGTCTTAATTTCAGAATTAGAGCTCTCCTATAATCTTCTCTTACACAAAAACATTTAATAAGAAATCAAAAAGATGCAACTCAATCTTATCAAAAGTTAGAATTTAGGGATCCTGGGATTTGAAGCCATGAAGGGCATGATAAAAAGAAATGATTAACAAACAAAGTTTCATTTGTTATTCTTCATCAAAATCCAACATTTTGAATAAAAGAGCACCACTGAACTTAAACTTGGTGACTTTACAGAGTTCATATTTTCCTGTAAAATGTTTTTCAGTAGCAGTTGCATGACTTCCATGTGTTTGCATTGTTAAGATGTTAAAAGCAGTCTTAGGACTTTACACTAAGAACAAATGTTGCAAGCCTTGTGATTTATGAGGACATTGACATTTTTCCACCTGTATAAAATGATAAAGAGAATAGGAATTGAGCTTTATTAAACATTATAATACTCAGAAATATAAAACAGTGATCCTGAAATTTCTTTTTGTCCTTATTACAAAATTAAATGCACACATTTCACTAGGGTCTGACCTCAATTAATCCCATACTTTGCTATCCAGCTTCTTGCTGAAATATCCTTATGAAAAAAAAAAGGCCGCTATGGACTATGACACCTTGTTAGCTTCTGTGGGTGATACCAGTTATGGTCCAGAGACTTGGAACTCTCCCTGCTTTCTACACAACACAATAACAGTTCTGTGCAATATGCCAAAGAGACAGAAGAACAAYGAAAACCACAGTACTCCAAAAAGAGCATCATCTTTCTGAAGTCTACCTAGGCTTGCAACATACTAAACAGTACAGTCTTGAAGTGTTTATTTTGCAGCCTGCGTTATAGCATACAGTACTGCATGCATTCTTGATACAGGAGGAATGTGATTTTTACAGTGTAAATAAAAGAAAGAATCAACGTATTTTGAAGTCAAAGAGTTGTGGAGTAAATTTTGGAAAAGTATATTCTGAGTAGTCATTTAAGAAGGGATGATAGCGACTTCTAAAAGAGCAGCATAAATCAATGCAAAGTATGTATTCATATCCTTCCTGCTGTCTCCCGCTTAGAGAAGTCCTTTGGAGACTTGGCTGGCCTCACAAAGCCTTGCTTTTGGGGACAGAAGAGCAAACAGCCTACACTGGCACATGCTGCCTGTCATATCCACCTCCTTGGAAGTGCTAAGACAACAGCTGGCCGTGCCAAACACTCTTCTCTCCCTAGCAGAGGAGATGCTCCCACACGGTCTGCCCAAGGCTGCCGGCAGAACGTTTCTGCCCTGTTGGTCTAAGCGCTTAGCGGAGCTTTCACAGAGGAAGGGGTGTTTGTACTGCCCTCCTCCTCCAACCAGGAAAATCTGATCCGCACATTTGAGAATGGATAACGGCTGTCCCTCCTGCATGGCTCACCGGCCACGCTACAGAGTTTATATTATAGAGTTAGTACAGTGCTCCAAGACGTTCTGCAAGGACCAGCAGCAGAATACGTTAGCCCGAACACGTTATAATGAATATAGCACAGCTGGTCTGAGGGCAACCAGAGTTAAAGAACTATTCGGGCAGCCGCCCCAATAGGAAATCACACAGTATCACAAGGCTATGGGCTTTTGCAAAACAAACCAAACAAATAGAATACCACCTTTTTTTTTTTTTTTTTCCCCCCTTCATAACCAGCAGCTGGTTAGGCTTTACACTTCATATCTCTTCATAAAACCCAATCCTGATGGGGTTCACACATAAAATCTTGACGGGGAAAAGACATCATGTGATATTTAACTGCCAAGTTTGTCTCATTTAAACAATGAACCATGCTTGAAAATATCACTAAGTGACCGCCAAGACCTTCACTTTCTTGCACCTTGCAGTAACAACATAGTAGAGAATTCCCCAAATTTATTTACCCATTTGGGGAAAGGAACAAATAACCTTCAACAATTGTTTAATATGCTTGAGATCCTTTGCTTATCCAGGTGCTAGTCAAAAAGACAAGGATTAATGAAAACAAAACGTTCATATTTCTTTATCTTGAGAGAGATGAAGATTTTAGTTTGTAAACAAGAAGGATTTGGTCTAAAATCACACAAATGAGTTAACCAGTCTTTTCAAAAAGCACAGTTCTAATTTTGCCCTTGGAAAACATGCGACCGATAGAATAAACTTTTCCAATATTTTAACAGGCCACCATTTCTAAATTAATTAAAATGCCCACTACTACAATAAAAGAAAAAAAAATCATTTGAAGTGCAATGGAGCATTCATAATCATATATATCTATAAATATAGATATATTTATCTATATTTATAGATAATACCAGGAAGCTAGGTATGATATTCTCCATTTGTATGAAATAAAATTATACAGAAAAACACTCACTGAACCATTCAGATAGACAATGCAGATTCATAAGGATATAAATATTCTGATTCTTGCCAAATATATGGTTTCAAATAAAAGAAATCTAATTGTTTGCATGTGCATACTTGTAAAATTGATTTTAATTTTTGAAATAAAAAAAAAAAGAGTTTTWMATCTCATTCTTCTTTGTGGTAAAAGATATAGCATTTTAAAATCAGCAAAGGCCTATATGGTACAGTGCACCRAGCCATCTACAATGCCTTTAGTAAAAAGCCAAGTAAATGTCACTGGGTATCGGTAGAAATATTAATACATGGCAAGCTGCTTAAGCCCAACTTGTTGGYGAGACACACTCAGCTGCTCATCACTTCACATGTGATTAAGGTGGCTCCTATGGAGCAGCTCCTTACAGACAGACTGTAGCTATAGCCAGACCTAAAGAACGAGCAAGCTAGTGAATTGCCTACTTCAGAGGTACTGTTTTTCTTTCTAGTGGCAAAAGGGAGTTTTTGTTTTTCAAGCCTCCGAATGAGTAAATAAGCTCAGAATTRCCCACTTCACCATTGTGCCGTATTGAAATACTATTAAAAAAAAAAATCATCGCCACATGAACATCACAGAAAAGTCCCGAAGAGTAAAGGTTAAAAAAGCAGAATGTTAATTTGTGCTGGGGGATTGAAGAGACAAGATATCCAGAAGATGATCACTCTTGCCAAGCACCAAATCTTCAATCTTTGTGAAGAATTTGTCGTTAGAGGATAGAAACATGAAGATACAGGCTTGAGGTCCTCTCACTTATCTTAAATCTTTTAGTAGCCCTGCATCTGTTACCTGGCTTAAGATAACACGGGAATCAATACAGRGCTCTATTAAGAGATAGACTAAGATAATATGTGTGTCAGCCTTGCAATTATAAGGGACAACTGTTGCACAGAATTACTCAGCCTCCCTCACTTGCAGTAAAAGGAAATAAGGTGACCAAGAAACACTCAGAATGGACAGGTTGTCAGAAACGAGCTCCTATTTCAAAAGGAAGAGTAAAAAGCCAGTTGCTATGGATCGCTTTTAATAATAATAAACTGGAATAAACTGAAGCCAGTAGACAGGTTCTGCCAACTTGCTGATTGACTTGAAGACCTGCCTAAACTTCCAGACAAGACATCTCTCMCAGAAGCTTGATGACTGCGGCTTAGCACGGATGCAGCTAAAGCTTCAGCCAAATTCAAAGGGAGGCTCACGGGAATCCYGTCTTGTCAGTCTCGTTTTTCACATTCCCCAATGCCAAAACACTACAGCCTTGCTTCCTGTCTCCACCTCTTAAGCAGTCACCTCTTAGCACCTCTTAATGGGGAAGAGGTGAAGGCAAAGGCCTCTCYCAATTGCAGGTCCAGCCCTAGAGAAACCCCCAAGTGCCAAGAGGAACAAGCTCACGCCCGTACCCCTGCTGCCTGCTGGGACTGGCACAAATGTACAGGAAACGTAGGGTTTCACAGAGAAATAATAATAAAACAGCTGCCTGCAGTGACTTGCATCCTGTTGTGKTTTTTTTTAAAAAAAGAAAAAGTCTTTTTCAAAGTATTCTGCAGCTGGTTGTGGCCTCGTTTCTAAGCATACAGTTTGCTAYGGTAGAAAATGCTCCGTGACACGCAGTTTTTGTGGCTTCTTAAGGAAGAAGAATTCTCAATTGTTTTGTACTTACGCAAGCATTTCTTYTGCTACCTCTGCATGGTGTTTCTTGAAGGATTAATTCCCTCTTGTGAAATATGGCTTGTAATGTGGGACCACCTGAACAAGAGTTTTTGCACAGATACTCCTTTTTTTAACAATACTGCTTTTCAAGACTGTAGAAATCAGAATGCTATTTAAGGGCTATGACATATCTCTCTCAAGTGTTAATCAGTGAATATGGCAAAGATAAATGACACTATATGCTATGCTGACACAATTTAATATGTATTATTCTAATAATTATAAAAAGTTCTTGGATATTATCTGCTTTTCTATAAATGGAAATCACTGTAATGTTAAGAAACACGTATCAACACCTGAAATCTAAATATTGATATATCTCTTCTGTTAGAAGCTAATGTAAGGCAATCCAAACCTGCACAGTAAATATATTCAAATTATTATTAGTAATTGTACTTGACACTCAATTTTTACTTTTTATTACAGACCCTTGTCAATACTGTCAATCCTCAATATCAATCAAAGAAAAAAACTGTAATACTACTGGTATTTTCTAACGTCAGCTTTCCCCCCAGAAGTGTATGTTTACACTTCCATAATTATTCTCACACTTTCAAGTGCCAATGGTTTATAAAAYGCAACAATATTTAAATTTATCTTAGAAGCAATTAAACAAGCATATATTTTTTATTCATTCACAGTACTTGAGTTTTTAAATCTGAAATATGAAACAGAGAAGAAAACAGCATAACATTACAAATGCTTCAGCTACWTTTTTAATGGATAAGATCAAGCGCTCTCGCTTCCCCTCTCTTTCTATCTAATCCTTACACCAAGTGGCAGACCGAGTTAGGATTTGGTTAGAAGCCTGAGGGACTGAGGATCTTCTGGGGTAAAACGTGAGGATTGCTGCTACATAGCTAAAGCTGGAAATTAAGTTTGATTTTTTTTTTTTTTTTCTCCTGGGTAGGCATCAGCTGAATCCATCAGTTAAGACAGACTGTCTTATTCTGTCAGGTAGTCACCAAGGCCTTAATCCTAATAGAGCCATTTGATAGCCCAGCTTTTGGCTCAGATAGCGACTGAATTCACACCCAGATGGGCAGCACACTGAAACTCAGCCTGAAAGGTGAATTCCAGAGTTTAAGAAGTGAGAGACAGTGCAGGCTTTTTAAGCACACGCTGGCTTTAAAGAAGGTTGTTTAGCACTTCTCTCATGTAGTCAACGTCTAATACAGAACCTCATTAATTCTGTCGCTGCCGTAGCTACTTTTCTGCACATGCACATATGTCCATGTGAGCCAAAATGAGCACCATGGATTATTTCTTACAGATTATTAAGGCAGAGACACATGATATTACGTAGCATAGAAAAACCAAGAGTAAAGAAAATCAAAATGCCAATAGTCTCATTTTTTAAAAGCGGAATACCTAGAAGTGTCCAAGAATATTCCTAAAACAGAGATTACAAACCAGATAATCCAATCTRTAACAGATAAATGCTGATTAGCAGCCAGGGGAAAGAAAAAAAAAGGCTGTATCCAGAAAATGGACTCCATTTGATCTCACTTTGAAGTGTAGAGTAAACCGGCATGGAGTACTGCACGTAAAAGCCATCCAGGTACAATCAAAAGTCATTTTCATCAGCAGAGATGTCCCAAATTGATCACCATAATGTGGCGGATTAAATGGGTCCTGGAATTAGTCACACATGAAAGAATTTCTCTTGAATGGTGGAATCATACGGGACCTTCACCTGCTGTGGTCTTACTGAGGCACTATCCGAACAGGCTTCTAAAATGCTGAAAATAACACTTTGTCTTAGAACATTTTTCAGTCAGAATTTGAAGAATGCAGGCAAATATGGCGCAGAATACTAACTGTGTGCAGTTGGCTGTTCTAAATGGAAAACAATTCTGGCCTAGAAGAGCCTATTCAATTAAATGGAAGATCTTTTAGTAATTTCTAACTTTAATGATGAATGATTTGATCCTGTATCACAGGGTGACCAAGAGCACCAAGAAAAGGAGAAGCAGCAGGAACAAGTGCTAAGGGTACTACAGCATTTTCCTCTACACTTTTCTCAAACTGTAAAAATCCATCTCAGCTAGGGGACTGGAATGCAAATGTCATGTTTGCAAAATGAAAGAAGAAAACACCAGCAGATTCGCATGACATATGAATAAATTTAAATCTATTTGATTTTCTGTGCAAAATCTATAGTGAGCTAATGTAACCCCTAAGGTGGGTCGAAGAGGTGAATCAGCATGGTGAAGTGTCATCATGTGAGTCAACAGAGAATCCAGGAGCACTAGTCATAAGGGGGAGCTGCTAGGAGGACAGATTCATAAATACAACCTTGAGTACACAGAATTATTTAAAAAATGGAAAGAGGAATGACGTGATCATAATTTTAAAAAGCATCCTGGGTAGGTGAGATTCAATACTCATTAAATGTAAGTGAATATAGGTAAATGAAGAGATTGAAGAATATTTTAAACATGATAACCATTATTTTAGTTTTGGCGTGTTTATTTYACACACTTTCATTATTACTATTTTTTTTTTTTTTCAGAAATGGACCTAAATGGCATACATGACTCAGATGCCTCCTCTTTGCCTCCCTGGAAGCACGTGCATCAACACTCTATGCAATATTCTCAGAGGAGAAGCTCCAAGTAACTTTATTCTGCAAGGACCTTTAAGTTCTGTCTTCCCTTAAATCAGATGAGACACATCCACTCAGTACTACAGTACCTGAACGCAATCTGGTTTTCCYCTTTACAATGACACTTAATTATTTACAGAAAATAGATCAGTTGCAATACGTTGGATTGAGAAAGACCACCCCTCCCATACAGAGGAGCTGTTGCTTAAGGCATTCCCCCAGGCTTGAATTCCTGAATTCATCTTTTATGATCTAGAACATATCTCATTAGATTTACTTAAGCGGAATGAGAGGAGCAGATTTTGAGACACCAAGCAAGAAACACAATAATAAAACCYGGTGTAACGTGTCAGACCACAGCTCCACCTAGCCCAACGTTCTGGCCCCAACAACAGGCCACGGGGCTAGGGCAGCAATGCTGATGTTCTCTCCAGGAGCTGCACTAGCCTGCAGCAAACTTTCAGCCTGGGGTTCCCACAGCAAGAGGTGATGCTCTCTGCAGGGTGAAGCTTTCTTTAACGTCTGGAAGTTTTACTTTGACCATGCCAGTTGGGGGGAAGAGGTCTAAGAAGTTAAAGAGGAGGGAATAGCATTCCTCAAATAAGGTGAGGGCAATTTGAGACTTTCAGGGTAAGGGAGACATCTACACAGAATCTACCCTTTTGGCGACCTGATCCAAAGTTAAAGCTGAAGAATCCCATGCCAAGTCCAGCACCTCCACAGACAAATCCACAGATTTGTAGGAGCAAAACTAAGCTCTTTCAGCTATGTAACTGGCACAATCTTTGTAAAGGAATCCTCACTGCATTTTCCTCTGCACGGTACCTAAAAGCGTCTCTCCCTGCAGGGAAAGAGAACACAACTAACCATTTCAGGAATATTTTCTTTTATTAATCTTTTCTGTAAAAGATAATAAGCAAACTCTAAATACCTAAAGCTTCTACATTAATTTACATTCTGACAGCACTCCTTTTAACACCATACAATTCCCTGTCACAGGCAAGTTCCAATGAGAGAATTAAGATTATTCATATACACAAAGGTAAACCCTTACCTCATAATCAGAACTTTATCATTTCACTRAGGGAAATGAAAGCAAAATAGACTTGTGTAAATTAATTTTATATTACACTAGTAACTTGAATATCTCCATAAGGCTTTGAAAAACTTCAAATCAGATAAGAAAAGAAGATTATCTGAACCACAGAGGGAAATCACATATTTTAACACACTCAGTTTTAATCAACTAATTCAAAGCTAGATTTTATTAAACCTTGTTAATTTTTCAGATCAAATAAGCTTAACAAGAAGAAAAGAGCTATTTTATTTAATGTCTAAGTACACAACATAGATGGAATAGAAGCAGAGCAACCCTAGGAATTACAAAAAATATGTATTCCAAAGAACGCTTTTAAAATAGTCAACACATTCCTGCAAACTTAACATATACATTTTTAAAACCACTCAGCTTTTTTCTCTTAAATATTAACAGCAAACTAACTCTGAAGCCCCAGAATAAAACAAGCTGTTTCCCCAATACGAGTATGACTTGCAGTGATAAGAAAGCGGAAGCTCTGAAGATTTTCCTGAAGTTAGAACATTTCCAATATCTTTCTTTCACAAGGATTCTCCAGTGACTAATTGGGATTGATCTCACCTTTCCTGCTTTCTCTCTGATGAGGCACTCAGAGGTTATACTCCTTTTTTCATGGACCTTATAAGTACATCATTATTTTAGAGACCTCTACACCCTGTCAAATACAGTTGAAACAGTCATTTTTCAGTCATTAAACAAACATCCGGTACCCCTGTCCATTTTAAAATGTGTAGAATTCAGTTATATCACAAGGGTGTAAAATCATACTAAAAAAACCCCACCAATACAGCTAAGGTGACTGTCACAGCTTCCCCTTGTGAAAAAGGAATTTTCTCTGCTGATCCCTAGTGCTGGCTAATACTCAGTGCCCAATTTCCCTGGATCATACGCAGCATTTCTGGGCAGGAATTTCAGGGCAGCATATTCCAATAATCCCAGGCAGCCCCACCTTTCAGAGCCTCACGAGGTGAGCACCTACTCAAATAGGGTCTTACCAACCCTTCCCTGAGCTCCCAAGAGCAGTGCAAAGTCAATGAGGGACTCTGTTTAACTATGTGTTCAAGTAGGTAAGTTTGGGCTTCACTATTACCCTGAATAGTACAATTCTRTCTTGAACACTTAAAAAGGTATTACATCCATATAATCCACTTTTTTATTTTTGAATTGATCACCCTTTAGTTACCAAAATTGAGGGTTTTTTTAAAATGTCTTCAATGCTAAATATATTGTAGTTCTTCATTTTAAAGTATATTAAAATTATTTTTWAAAAGATCTCAGGAAATATCTCTTATATCTATTGAATATTAATATTCAACATAGATATAAATTTTGAACTAGTTTTTATGTGATAGCTAAATATCTAGCTAACGAGGACTTTAGATGTCCTTTTTTTCTGTATTGAATACTTGGCACCATGTCTTTTAACTGATGTTTACTGCAAAACAGGCCTAGGTAACCAGTGACTGATAACCTTACTGGTCCTGGTCTTCATAAAAGAGAATAAAATAGAGGCTTCAGTAATAATTTTCAGCCACTGCAGTGCTGCCTAACTGCTCATTTCACTTGGTGTTGTAAATCTACTTTAGAATATATATTTTGTGAATGTACAATTAAAAGCTTTTAAGGGAGTGTCAGTATYAAGCAACAAGCTGTTACAATTAAGGCAAAATACATTTATAAGAACAATAACATTCTAAAGTTTTGGGTGAAAAGACATGCCCAATTACAAAGATTCTGCTTCAGTGACAGGAGCAAAGGAAGTTTCTTTTTCCTTCTTCTTTCTAAGTTTACTTCCATTCTGCCTGTCTTTCTAATATGAAAATCAAGTAGTATATGTATTTTTTTCTTTTTCAGTGTTGACCCATCTTTTATTTACAATGCTTTATAATAGACGAATCATCATTTATTTTCTCATTGAACTTCCACTCATAGCAATAATTTAAAACCAACTAATAAACATTATGGTTTGTYAGAACTACTAACGATTAAATCTTAAGTGTCTAAAATACAAATATAAACAGAATGTAATTAGAGCTATTTAAAGAACCCATTTTTAACTTAGATTAACCATACTTTCCATTTGCTACGGATAAACACTCATAAATGAAACCCATTGCTGAACAAGAAGCAATTACTTCAGTTTAAAATATTAATACATACTGCCTTTTAAAAACCCAAGAAAAATCATTTATATACTGTACAATATAATCTCAATTCATATTGCGAATGAAAATGGGATGGCATCCTGAATCCTAAGCAAGCTGCAATCATCTCAGAGGTACAGTTTGTTCTTACTCATTTATAAATTCATTAAACTATTTTCTGCAATTAGCAGTGCTCTCAAAATAATTATTATAAAAGATATAAACAAATTKGGYACTTYGAAGCTAATKCAAAAATAAATAAATAAAACCTCCACTGTGGAACAGCTGATGCTTTTGCCATGTCCCTTCTTAGTAARGCCTGGGATGGATCAATAGTGCAAAGCAATCACTAGCAGCTAGTGTACTAAATCTAGAGTAGCTGGGCTCTTAAGCTTATCCCAGACTGCATGTCTGGAAACACACACATGAGGTGTCTTRTTGGTGATAACAAGTATATATTAGGTTATAAAAACTACTTGGTTATGAGGCACYTCTTAAGTCTAGAGATGAATGATTCCAGGAAGGTGAATTACGTTTTGATGCTATGATTTTCTTCTGATTAGAGATATTACTCGKTTCTTTCTAACCACGACATTAAAATAGTATTTTAACGTATAACTTGGAGTTAAAATCATCCAAAGTTTTTTATCTTCATGCTGATGTGGTTAGGAACTACTAAGTGTTTTACACTTTGCACAGCTGCAATAAGACCYCTTCCCTAGAAAGGTCAAAGCAGTGGATCCAACAAGGATGCACACCAGATTCAGCACTGTTGTGCCGAGGCTGGCGACACTCCTCCTTCAGCCTCAGCATAAGGAAGGCTCAAAGTGATAAGCTTAAAAGTACTGATATTTTAAAYGAGATTCTTGTTCATTCTGCAGTCTACTTGTTGTATAGTCAGAAGTAAGTCCAAGTGTACAGAATCCAGATGCAAGAAATCCTCCAAGTTTTTCTGTATTTACATCTTCTTCATTTACACTGCTCTGATCATTTTCAAAGTCACGATCTACTGTTTTATACTTTTACCAATCATCCACTTGAAGAAAACAAAATAATAACTGATAGAAGTCTAATAAATTAGTTTTCTGATCTACTTGTAGGTTTTTGTTTTTTTTTTTCATTTACATTGAAGTGTATGTTAGAGGTAATTAGCAATTAGGCAGTGTGCATAATTAATTATGTGCAATTAGAGTGGAACTGTAGACAAATAGTAGCATATTACTGGTAAGTTTTAACAGTGTGCTAAATTATGGCAATTATAGGTAAAGTAATAATGATCTTCAATCAGAGAATACAAATGAGAATGTGTTCAGTACTCACAACAAAGTTCAATCCGCTAGCCTGGGCTTAAACCGGCCACATTTTATACACATACACACAAATCATAATTATGACTCTCTTGATAAAACATGCTTATTTTCAGCCCTACTTCATCCTACGTATTTCTGCATGTCCGTTAACATTCTCTTCTGGATTTCTCATCGTTTTGAGGCTTGTTCTCTGCTCAGCTTTGTTGAGATATTATAGGACATTAATTCCTTTTGCTGACTGTCTTCCATCTCTACAYGCAGCATCTCTGGCTATAAGATGGACAGCAGAAGGGAGTGCACAGGTAGCCTGATGTGCTCTCTAGCCCATACTCTCCTGCAGCAGGACAAACCTTCTCCCATTAGTTATTTAACTTAAGCCGCCAAGCTCTATACTACAAAATTCCCTYGTGCTGCGTTTTCTGCATTATTGGTCACCTTGGGTGACGTGGGGCAAGAGTCCCACGTTTTCCTGGGACTTCGTGCAATCCTCTCTATAACCACTAATAATAATTGGACTTTGAAAAAAAGATGATAATCTGGTATTAAAAATGCAATTTATTATCTAATATTTTAGAAGAAGACCTAGTAAGAGAAGGCAACACATATATTCCAGTGCTAAAACAATGCCTAAACAGAACTTCTCTTGAAAGTGAATTTCACAGAAACAATGCAAGAGAGACAACAGCAAGAGRTCAAAGAGCAGATCACGCACATACACACAGGCCATTCTTTCACTCATTCTGTTCGAAAACTCCCTGGCTGTCACCAGCCCGATGAGGGACACACAGCAGCCCCACCATGGATGATGGACTAGGCCCTGCACTCCTCACACCCATGGTGGCCCAGCAGCAGCCCAGCATTACGGTGCAGAGCTGCCAGCAGCTTTGGGGCGCCCTATTCCTTGCCTCAGCCAGGCAAGAAGCCCTGCAGACCCCAACATGGAAGCTCTGCCTAAGCACTGCCCAACTCCTCTCCAACACAACTACCGCAACCCACCCAACCACCTCTCCCTCTTACTGCTACTTACAGAGCCCCGCTGAGCCACCTAAGCCTGACCTGTCACACTTGCCACCCTCACRCACACACAACAAAATACCCACATGAACTTCAGGCTGTGTTTATGCAACAAATTACTCACACTCCATCGTGAACATGAAGTAGAATCGCACAGGGAATCCACARAGGAGAAATGTGTTGGAAGATCCTGCTATCATGGTTTATCAGATACCACAGAAGCCTCTCTTCAGAAAYGGATCTCCCTCCCACTTAAAACTGTTCCTTGAAACTCCTTCCTGGTTGTCCAGTATCTGAAAACGAGTGTGCTTCTGATAAAGCCTTAACATAACTCAGTTAAAATCCAGTTATCTAAGAGACACAAATCCACAGGAAATCACTGTTCAGCTCATGGATGTTGAACGAAAGGTGTGGCATCATCTTCATTTTAAGATCAGAGCTAACCTACTGGATTACATTTTTCAAGAGAAATCAGGAGAATGGGTAAGTTTGAGGACCATTAAGTGTCTCAGACCTAAAAGACTGAATTCACTATGACTGAGTTCAAAACCAAATATGAACATTCTATATAGCTGAAATTACTACAAAATTAGATTCAGCTGAAGAGATTTTGAAGGTCATCATGTTAGACTTAGAAATTTACATTTTATATATATGCTTCACATAAGATCCTCAAGTCTTTTAATATATCTCCAAATTGGGAGACTTTTAGTAAGCAAATAAATTTACTATTTATAAGTCAAAATATGCTGACTAAACAAAAAAGAACAAGCATGATATATTTAAAAGATACATTTAAAAGTTTCTGTAATTCTGTATCGAATCTTCACCTCACTTAATACTGAATACGTATTATTCTACTTTGTACGTACATGAAGCAAAAATAATTGCAAAACCCATTTATCAATTACATTAGTATTGCAACTACGCAACTCCAGAAGAAAGAGCTACTTTTTCTTCTGAAGGATTGGTACTCAAGCTTCTGGTTCAAGTTTATGCTCTCTCCTGTCTATACTGTTCTATACCATTTTCTCCTCTTTATTACTTCATCAGTATTTTTGTTGCATAAAATACTATTCCCTGGAATCCCTAACATTCTTTTTCCCATCTCTTTTCATTGTCTGCACAACCTTCCTCCTCCTCCATCCGTCCTTTGAAAAGTATATCTTCCTTCTGCTCTTTATTAATTATTTTATTTGCTCTCTCAGACATCTATAATTTTTCATTTCCAGTGAATTCCATCCCAAGATAACCTCCTCTCTTTCCTCTCTTGTTAGCTAAACTAACTGTCAGAACTATGCTATTGTATCAGGCATCTAAGGGCTATCTCTTTCTTCCTTTCTTGGTTTCATTTTTATTTTATTTTATTTTATTTTATTTTATTTTATTTTATTTTATTTTATTTTATTTTATTTTATTTTATTTTATTTTATTTTATTTTATTTTATTATTTTATTTTGTTTTGTTTTGTTTTGTAGTTCATCATTCTGTCACCATTTTTCAGTAGTCTCAAAGAGTTCCACTTTCTGTCCTCTTCACATCAAACATTACACCCCCCATTCTCATTTGCCTTCTTGGTAACTTTTTAATCTTTTTTTTTCTTCCTGGCAAAAATCTCCATAGCTCAGTTATCTGCAACACAGTTGTCTTGAAATGCAAGATATTGAAAAAGCTACATTATTATATTTCGGTATATATTGCCCATTTCACTATGTTGAAGGCCATTTTGATTTACCTGGCAATACCTATGATTCTAATGTTCCACTCCAATAAATCACCTCCATATACGTTCTTAAAAATACCTGAATCATCACATTTACATTGTGCAGACTTCTATACACCAGTCTCCAGTAGAAAACCGTATTCATCTTTTAGCCACAGCGCAAATTGTATCTATGAGGCTTGCTCTCCGAGCCGCGCCGCAGACCGCCAGCTGTTCCACATCCATCAGGCTTCCACAGCCTGAGAGCAGGCTTTACGTTTCATCATTCCAGCCAGGAGGCACATCTTTTCTATATAACCTGGCAAATATCACAAGAGGAAAGCTCAGCGACAGCRGTGGAGGTCAGCCAGAGAAAATAGAAAAAACACAGTGGGTGTTTATTTATGTTTACCTCTGCATGGGGATCGAGGCTGCTATGCACCCTACATTTAATAAATTTACCATTGCAAAGGTGCAATCTCCACTGATGCAGCCTATTGTTTGCCGACGTCGCCTGCGAACTCCGCCGTGAAAGGACTAACATCTGCAAAGCCGCGTTTGCAGGCACAACGGTGCTAAACAGAACGCTTGTATTGGACAAGGGGCTTCACGACACTTCTGTGCGCCGCAAGGGCTTCCTCTCTTATACCTTGCTTGGAATCGGAGAGACGCAGAGGCTGTGATGAATCCCCGGGCACAGAACAGGGCTTCACAGAGCCAGCCCCCTCCAAACGCACCAAGGAGCAAAGCGGAAGGGTTGAAAGGAGCCCTCAACCCCTCCGGGGCAAGAGAAGGGCTCAAAGAGGGAAGGAGCAGAACAGCCTCAAAAGGCTGGGTCGGGAGGCCGGGAAGGAAGGGCACCACCACTGCTATATACCAAAGCTGTGGGAATTGCAAAAATGAGGGGTCTGTACAGATAACTTTCATTCTTTAAACATAGATTATGTTATTAAATTTCATGAAACTGTGCCATTAGTAGTCCCACATATAATACTTCCCTCTAGTTATCATTTCAATAAATTAAAAATATTATGTCACTATTTTATTTTACTATGTTAACTGGAATATAGCCTTGAAAATGCAAAGACTATTCTTAGGTGCACTGTTCAGATTATTAAAGCTAGAGATATGGAAAGCCAGTAAAATACAAGAAAAATGTATTTAGATTAATCTGCGGGCTTCTGTTCTGTAAACATAAACTTTGGAAGTCTCTTAAAACCTCTTGTGTATTCTTGGTAACATCCTTAACTCTCTACAAGCTAAAATGTCATTTTTATTATTCTGTGTATTAGACATTGCTTAAAATTAAACACATTAATCAGCAAACTGCTGTCTTAACCAAAGAAAATATTGCCCAGTCTTAAATTTGAATATTAAATTATTTAATTTGTAATCTGTGGACTGCACAGGATCGGGATACACTGCATCTTTATGTGACTGTACACATATATGAATGTATCACGAGCTTTATACTGTAAATCACAGACTACTAAAACAAAATAAATGCCAGACCTAGGATGCACACTCTTAAGAAGTATTTTCAGCATCCTCATGGATGGAAAATATTTTTATTCAGAATCAAGAAGCTGTGAGACAAATGGAGGTTTGTGGGTACCAAAATCCTTTCACATACAAGACAGATCAGGGCCAGAGGCTTCCTTCTCACGTATAAATAATGCAAAATGATTACTGCTTTTCTTTGAGAAGGTAGAAAGACCTTACAGAGTTGGTTACAAGCTTAATAAAAATTGCTAACTAAATAATAATTAAAAAATCCCTGGTATTACTCTCTAGGTCCTGCGAACACTGCAAAACAGAGTCATCAGTAAAGCATACCCTCAGATATGAATATTTCTCACTGTTTTTAAAAAGATGTCAATAAAGTCACACTTCCGCAGATTTCTAAAAGCCTGTTATTGTTTCAAGTAACTCTACAGTTGTGATAAACTGAATGGCACTACAGGAAGAGATTCTCAGGTTTAGCTTATTCATCTTTAGATAACCGACATGACCGTGTGCAGATTTATTTCCTCCTATTCCCTTTTAGTATCAAATAGATAGGCACTGTCTCCTCTTATCAGACATTTTGCATTCAGCAGTAATATTTTAGGTTAAAGATGTCCCTTTACATATTGGATTTTCTTAATTTTGTGAAAAAATAGTTTACATCTATGTACGCATCTGTCTTGTTAATGACTCAGCTACACAAAAAAAGGAAGCCCTATTCATCTTGAAGACCTCCTGTCTTCCTGATGGAAGAATACCTCTAGAGATAGCGAAACCCGTCAACAGTTATTACAGGGGAAACATTTGTTCTCTCCTAAACTAACTTACAAAATATCATGGAGAAAACAGGATTAAAGCATATCTTGGTGTATATTCTGATTACTGAATAGATAAACAGACCACATAGAATGACGATATTTACATACACTTAGATGTCCTTTGCCCCACTTCTCTTTCTGCCCTTAAACAAAATACTGATAGAGACTTCCAGTGCACAGGGAAGCTTCTGAAGGTCTTCTGGCACACAGTGTAACAATAAAATCAAGATTAATGAAAGACATAGAAACTATAGAAGGATGGGAGACAGAAAAGCAAAAGGATCTTAAAGGTTCAGATAAGACTCCAATTAATCTTTTAAACTTTTGGTGTTTAACCATATGACATTTAACAGATCGTGTCATTGTCCAGACTTTTTCTACACAAGTAACCCAAATAAAAGACACTTTTCTTTTTTAGATAAGTTTCCTATTTCTGTTTTATAACTTCTCTAATGGAGGTTTCTCCACCCATGTTATGGTTAGTGTGGAGAGCACCACAAGTACAGTTTTGATAATCCTTAATTTCTGGAAAAAAAAAATCTATTCAAAATCATAAAGCTTCTCAGAATGACTAGCAGATGATCAAAGCTATTCAATGGATATGCAATGGAAGCAGAGACACTTCCTACCACCGTGTTCCTAAGCTGAAGGCCATTCAGTCATGTATCTTACCTACAAACTGCTTGCTTGAGTTCCAGGGATTACTACATGAAAACTAGTCCTATAGTCTGGAGAGAAGAACTACAGATATGTTAAATATACATTGGGAGTCCTTTAAACCCTCAAATCCAAGGCTTGATCTGGTTCTTCAGTCATAAACAGAGAGGGAAAATCCTGCTGAACATACTTATGAATAACTTCTATTTAAACGCAATATGTGAGAAACATGAGAACGTGGTCCAAAGCAAGCATGAGAACCACAGTGATTTAACAACAAAAACTGCTGAGAAGCTTGTCGCTAGAACGAGGCAAGGTATATAAATCCCAAGAATGGAATGAGACTATTATTTTATAGTAGGTTAATTTTATAGTAGGTAAATTGTACAGTAATACAACTGGTGTGATAAGGGAGACTTGGTTTTGTTTCTTTGTTTGTAGCCCCTTCTGCTTACAGAGGAACAAAAACTTTGGGGAAGTAAAATGCTTTCTTGAAACTGCCTAGGTTAAGAAACAATCACGGTATTTTAGAGTGAACGTAAGAAACAGAATCATAAATATTATCTGCATATATTTTTAGCTGTTACTTTTGGAACTCTACTTTTACTGAATAAGATACTATTCTGCAAATTTTAACTGAGTTGCTCCTGTAATGTATATGGGCAAATAGGATGTTTATAACATATAATAAAAYACACATTAAGGAAAGAAGACAAAGTACATAGTTTGCCTGATATGTATACATGCTTTATATATTGTTGAATACGTATGTTTACTGTGTTGTGGGGGGAGCAAAGTGGAAGAGGTAAAGCAAAAACAGTAACTATTTGGAGGTGCAAATACTGACATATGTTGGTAGAAACTAGACAGAAAAAGAATTTTCAGTTTTCCAGTTTATTATCAGTGATGAGAGGAAGATAACTTGGTAAAAGGTTTCACCAGATTTCCGATAAAACCTACCATTTAAAAAATATCAAATCCACTGCTGCAGCTCCAGATTAAAGTGCCAGCCTTAAAAAGAAGTAGTCTTTCGAACAGTCTTCCACTTCTTTAAACCGATAAAACCCTGGCTATTTGCCCACTCTTCTTGGCTGAAATAGGATAATGTCACTCTTCAGATAAATTCTTATTTGTTTGTTACACCTTTTGATGGGTTTATCTCCTGCCATCCAGTACTGGATAACTTTTCTGGTAAAATCAGTCGTGTCAGCCCTGTAAAACGAGCATCACTATGGGGAGCCTGAGCAACACGACCAGCAGACCCATGGTATTAAAAGAGAGATTTACAAACTYGGAATGGATGGGATTCATTATTATTTTCCTTCTGAATTCTAAGAAATGTAGTTAGTCTGCAGAGATATTACTGCACTGTGAGTTTCCCATAGGTGAAAGAAATTCATATAACTACAATGCATATATTATAACTCTTACCCAGCCTAATTTGTGTCTTCTACTGAATTGATAATCTTTGAGTATATTATCTATATGTCCGTATAACAGTATACTAGGAAAACAAAAGAGAACTGTACAAAAAAGAGCTATTTTAAAACACTGACCAAGTTAAAAATAAAGTGAATATTCAGGATTAAAATAAATYACATATATAAAAATATGCTCCATTTTTCTTTGAAACGATCAGAGATCCCACTGAATCCAAATGACATCTATCTGCAACCACAGGCCCCAATTCTGGGCAAAGAGATCCTCTGAGAACATAGTTCCCTTACCTGCACYTGTGTTTTACTGCACTTAACTTCAATTTACTCTAACTATCATTATGCACCAGTGAACCTGGAACCAAAACCTGGCTTCCAAATGTTCTGCGAGAGCACCATAAACTGCAATTTCTTACACGCTCTTACACAGAAGGAGGAAAAAATTACAACTCACAGAMAACTTGCAGCCTAGCCTTAAAAGGRGCTGATCGGAGAGCCAAGTTTTTCGTAGCCCCTCTGCCACTCATGGAGACAACRTGCCCACAACCGTCAAGAGCAACAAACTGCCCCGAGTGGGGCAGCAGTAGGAGCTGGCAGCCAACAAGAGCAGCCTCACAAAGCTTGTTGCTGGTATTTTTGATGCGTGTAGCACCTGCCAATAAGGAAATGTATAATTCTCTCAGTTATCTTCTCTCCATTAGCATTTTCTCCATTCTTTGTCCCTGTTAGATGAGAAKATGCTCAGCAGTGTCACCTCAAAGCAAGGACGGTGTGATGTAATCCGGCTCACAGCCGGATTACAAACCGAGGGAGTGGGAGGTACGTGAGAGTTGTGCTCACAACTCCCGAGACAGAATGAACGGCCTAGGAGAGATGGAAGAGGCCTGGCCTCTTGGCAACACAAAGATGGCGGAAAAAGAGGGCAGAAAATGCAAGACTAACCACAGTTAAATGAACGGAAGAGCAAGTTTTGTGAATCTCGGGCAGCAAGTCAGAAACTGCAAAAGCAAGTGAGGSGAGCAAAGATGCAGTCATCTGGGTTCCTGGGAAAGAAGGATGAAATATAAAACGAGGCCTTGCAAAGGGAGGGTCAAAAGGGTGTTGTGAAGAGCGTGTCGGAGGTATGGGAGCTTTTGCTTTGCTTTTGCTAAGACCATTATTACAACATGAAGAAGTAACAAAARGTAACGCTGAGTCTCTAGTAATGTTAGAAGGCAATAGTACATGAAATTACTGGGACAAGTGGAGTGTTTAAACGATAAAAGAGAACCTTTGATATAGGTGAGGGAGTAAAGGAGAGGTAGAGGAGGAAGCATTATGGCCAGAGGGACATGYTGGTTTGATCTCTTCTTTGAACTAGTTGGCAGAGAGAGAATGAGAGGAATCAAAAGGAGTAAACAGTCAGCAAGAACCGCTAACATGATACCTTACTGCAGMGGAAATTCTGCTAATGGAACCAACAAATGAGCAAAAGGAGATTTTAAGAAGTCATATCCACTAACCGTTCCAATGGCAAAGTAACCCCGATATTAGTCCATGCAGCTTCTCTCAGGGAATTCTACAAAATATTTTCAAATTCCCTGATTTATATTAATGAGTGAATATTTTAATGAGGGAGTATTTATATTAATTAAACAAGAAGTTAAAAAAAAGTTAAAATTTTGTTTGTGCTGTAAGTTTGAAAATGGAATTTCTTACTGTTAATATTTTGGTATGCATTTTTGGAGGACATCACTGAGTACATTAGTCTTTTTTTTAAATTTTTGATTCCTTAATGTATTAGAGGTGATGCAAGGAAGAAGCAAACAACATGGCAACATTGGAAAAAAGTTCACGATTTTTCATTCGTTTTACAAAAGGTCATTTACAGGGCTTCCTAACCTTTAAAATATAAGCCTACAGTGAAATCAATATGAAGCTGTAGATAATTATTTTCATCAGGTATCCAATCTAAAGTATGGAATAAGGAAATAGACAAATATGAACCAGAAAAGTTAGAATGCATACAAATAATGAAAATAACTCAAGACAGAAACAGAAAGGAAAGCAACATGTTTACAGATCTAAGTTTGATTTGCCTTACCCTGACTTTGATGGACAAAAGCTGGTTCTGATTTACAGCCCCCGAACTGCTGCTGAAATCTCCATCCTAACACATTTCTATGGCTTCCAGATTATTGCTGGCTCCTGTCCAGCCGGTTTAAGGCTGGGCAGAGTCAGCTTGCATCTGCCTGATTATGTTCTTGGAGGAGGTTTTCCTGTCTGGATTGCAGTAGCTTGTTACTACTGCATGCCTTTGACATTAGTGCGTCACGTTACATTGGGCCCAAACATAAAGTAATACAGGATTTCATGCACTGCTCTGGGTAGCTAGCAGAAAAACTACACACTAAACATAAACCACTCAACACAAGTTTATTGCAGGAGGCTACAGGGGAATGTAGAGKAAGGTATCCAAAGCATATTCAGCATGCTGACTAGTCAAAGTACTTCAGGACAGTTCTTCCATAAATTTTTAGTTTCCAGATTTCATTTGTGTTGACTCAAGGGAACAATCTCTCTATCACTGAAAAGGACATTCAGCAGAAGTCAGCTCCAGAGAGGACTGTTGAATATGAAACTAAAAAAAAACACAACAAAACAAACCAAAAAAGTCCCCACAATACAACACAACAGGAATGTTGCTATGACACCGAGTTTGAAAGTAAAGCAGGAATTCAAAATAGTAAAGAGTTACTTAAATATTTTGAGCAATAATAACGYTTATGTCATTTTTTGTGACAATCTGTATGGAGCTTCCACACAGTAGACTGTATATATTAAAACATACTGTGCAGAACACATGTTAATTTGAAACCTATGGAAACTCAGCTTATGAAATTGGAATACATYGCATGTGAACTTTAATAGACTGAATTAATCTGTTATTCATACTCTTAACTTAACAAAAGACACCAGCTATGAGAAATAGGTAATTGAGTAAAGTAAGTATCATAAGGGCATGTTGGACTACTTACTAATTCATTTTCATGTTGTGTTGACATAAGTTTCAAACTAAAAGCAGTGGATTCATTTTTCCTTTTATTCAAAAGCCTCACTGCTTTCAGATCTTCTTTGGAAGGGCAAGCCTAAAGCAATAACCACAGGAAAGAAAGGCTGTAGGGAAGACCTGCAGCACACTGCGCAAAAAAGGTAGCGGACAGAGCAGAAATAGGACTGCACTCTAATTCCATGTTTTGTAGCAACAACAACAGAAAAAAGTGTTTTCCCCAGTTATTTTGATCTCAGCATTTTAAGACTGCCACCGTTTCCCCGGTATTGAAAAAAATTGTATTAAATAATTAACAATATTTGGTGCTTAGATTCTATCATAAGTGCTTATACTTTATGAATAAACTACAGTAATCAGTATAGTTTGCAAAATCCACTGYGATTTTACCCCTTTATAGCAAATTTAAATAAACTATCTTCTTCACTATTTCCCAAACTTTCTTTTTTTTAGTAATATAAATAATAACATATCTTATGAACAGAATCGCTTGGGGCAAGTTATCATAAAAAAAAAGAAAAGTAGTGACAAATATATTTAATTAATTACTGGTCAAAATTATATAAAATTATAAAATTATATATAATTATAATTACTCAAWGAGATCTTATTTGGGGTCTACAGTATCTTTGAGCTGTATGAAATGAACAACTGAACAGCTGCCTACAGCAAAGGGTTTTCCTAATGCTGCAGTACCACAACCTAGGGAGTCAGAATACACCAGCTTACCTTGAAAGGGAAACAGCATGACTGAGGAAGTCCTTGAAAACATATGTTCTTCCAACAAAAGTTTTCATGCTCCTGATTTTTTCAAAAAATAAATCCAGAAATTATCCAAGGACATCGCTTTATGTAACAGCCTACTTTCTGGGTTGCAGGAAGCACAGCCCTCCTGATGAGGCTTTCAAATTGTGTATTAAGAATGAAAGTCACAAGCTCAAAAATAAAAAGAGAAAGACGGCTAAAATTGTCATGAAACACGYATCGCTTCACCTGGAGTGCCAGAGCAGAGTAACAGAGGTAGCTCAWGGATTAGCACACAGTTTATTGCACACAAAGCTTGAAAATATGCTTTGGAGTTGCTAACACGAAGAGCAAGTAGCTCTGCCAGACTTAAACACACTAGTTCTTTGTGCCCTATTCATGTCCAAGGCCACGTCTACCCTGCAACGCCTGTTCTCACACGCTCGGGCATTGGGCCTTAGTGTTTTGCTGGCTCCTCTCCAGCCACCGGATTACTCTCCGTACAGTCATACCRAACCTGACACCAGGCGCGTTCCACCCAGCAGGGACTTGCAACAGGAGGTGGGAAATGAATGTCATTTGGAGCTTTTCCCATTACAAACAAAACCAAAACATGACATGTAGCTTTCCTATTTCCAACCACTGTGTCCGGCTAGCAATCTGTACAACTGACTTCCTGAAAAGGTGTTGGTAGAGACTTCTTTCCACTGGAAACTGCTTTCAGGCAGATAAACCAGAGGACAGGCATGCTAGGAGCTCTTCCTCACATATTCATTACACCGTGTCCTCCCACATCCTGGGAATCATTAAGGCTTTACCCTGAGCTTTTCAGCAAAGACATATATTGTTATTTAGAAACCAAACCACACTTGGGCAGACAAATAAAAGGCCTATTGCTTCTCRGAAATCTTTGCTTCTGTGAAAGTGAGCAACGGGTAGAAGTACAGACCGGACGATTTTGAGGAAAAATACAGTAAAAGCTTTTGAGGATGAGGAATAACTGGGGGAAAAAAAAAAAGAAGGGAGCTAGGAAAGCTAGGAAAGATATAGTATCTTCTTATATTTAAAACCGCTTTGTTCTGGATCAGAAATCCCTGACCAGAAACACGATGATCAGTTTCTTCCGGTAACTGACAAACCTCTGACTCAAAACGTTTTCTTTCTTTTTCTCCATTACAATCTATTTTTCAACTATGATGCACAGAATATCACTCTCAGATTTCTAGCCTCTTGCTGTCTTTATCCACCAGCACATTCACCAGGGACAACCATTTTCTCAAAATCCAAGAAAAATATTACCATCAGAGTGAGTGAGAGATCTTGCTACATCTGAAAACTCTGCATTATTCATCTTTCAGAAGTGATCTGACGCAAGTTAAAATGTTTATGTTGATAATGGTTTTACCAACTAAATGTGTGCATTTTGTTGCCTTGGGGAAACTGTTCTTAGGAATCATGAAGTATTTGTAATAAATCTTTTTTTTTTTTTTTTGTTAATGAAAAGAAGTATTATTGCCTTATTCAACTTAGATATTTTTAAGAGTCAAAAAGGAGGGGAATAAGGCCTTTTTGTTGCATCCAGAAAGTTTGGGTCAGTTTTGGGGTAATTCTAGATCTTCATTGGGAAACAGTAAAGACAGGATAAAGAATTAAAAAAAAAAAAAAAGGTAATTTGGCACAGAAGTTAGACATGTGCCTGAATTTCTATGTTGTAAATCTGTTATGATTTGGCTGAGATACTAGAGTTTTATAAACATCGTTCATTCATGCACAGTACTTTTTTACAGCAAGTGGCTTTTACAAATTATCACTTGAAGTTTTATTGGCACCGTGCATATGCACTTAGCTGAAGATGAATGGAGTTGTAGACCATATGATCTAAAAAATGAGAAAGAAGAGCAGTCTCTAGGTTTTTGAATTCATATAGTTTAATTTTGCTTTTATCTGGAACTACCTCACTTAGTTTTATGGTTCCACTTGCAGAGATAATGACCTGAAACACACTCAAGGAGGCCTCCTCACCTTCCTAAGAGTCAGCAGCAATTTTATTTCATATATGAGATATCAAATATGAGAAAAAATGCACATTCAGTATAAGCGTAACTGCACAATTCTTATAATTTCTTGAAACGAAAACAAATCTTTGAGAGCATTATTATTCTGTATTTGCAGCTCTGTTCTMCTCGGTATCAAACAAACACCCTGAGAAAGAGTGCTATTCTGCAAATGGCTTCTCAGTTGCTAAAATAAAGTATCAGAACAAGTGGTGCTTTTTTCATCCTAGTAACCTCTAAACGCGAGTCAATTTGATTTTACTGTAGATAATGGTTCCTTCACCCTGAAACAGAAAGCAGCTTCAAACTCTCTATGTCAGCTTCTGTCTTACTATCTGTGAATGAAGCAAACTTTCTGAAATGTCTATGCCAAAGCGCTCTCTTCTGTTCTCTACGCAGGTGGCCAAATCTACTAATTTGTGAAGCTCTGAAGCTCTTTATGCAATTGCAAAGTAGTCTGTCAGCAACTGCTGCAAATGCTGAGCTTCTGCTCAGTGCTTACACTCATCTCTAATGCATGTGCAGAACACCAACTCAAACAACCTCGCTCTGAACATCTCATTTTAGAAGCAATATTATTTTGACTTACGTTGCTAAGGTCACATTAAAAACTAGTGTAAATCATGATTGCTTTTCATTCCACCAATGAAAGCCAAATAATTTGGTCCATGAAAGACTGTATGAAGAGTATTTTATTACTCTTCCACTGGAAAAATAGTCTGAAGTCCACTGGAAAAACAAAAATCAAATTTGTTCAAAAAGTCATGGTATTTCATTCATTAATCTATCGTTAACTGTTAATGAGCTGTCTTACGGTAAATGCAGCTGAATACATTTTTTTAGCATTGTCGAGGACCTTGCTTTTTAAAACAAAAATCTTGGGCTAAATATACCTATGTGCTAGAAAACAATTTCTGTGAAAACCTGGCAGCTTTGGGAACAGGAAACTCAGGATGAATCCATCAAGCACAGGGTGATTAGGAGCCACCACTACGATGCAGTGAGGAGGAAATCTTGACTGAAGCTCAGAGAGAGATTCCAGCTGTCAGAACAGTCAGACTTTGAAACAACTTTTCAAGCAAGGAGAGCGGGAGCAAGTAATGTAATGCCTTGCAGATCCCCCTTGGACGACTGTATGCAGTGACGGTGTGATGTCACTGCCTGCGGCTGCCTGGAGTTAATCCAGCTCCAGAGATCRCTTCCTGTTCTGCGGTTGTGCACAGACTGACCGTGCTTGTTTCACGCAGCAAATTGCTTACTAGCAATTTACAATAATGCAGAGGAAATCCAAGGAAAGCACTGGTCTTCTGCTCAACAAAAAGCGTAACATATAGACTGATAACACAGTAAAAATTGAAACAATTTAATACTTCTTTTCTGTTATCCTTCCCTTAAAGATCAACCGGATGCAGATACAATTAATACCAACAAAAAAGGGATAAGATCTTACTCTGTAACAGAAAGAGGAAAGGTTGCACAGTGCTTAAATAACATAGATATTCTCAGATCATCTGGGYTGATAAACTTCATTCATCTTGGAGGACTTAGAGAGCTGATTAAAATAGACTCAGAAGGCTTAGTGATCTTTGAAAAATTATGGAGGACAGATGAGATGCTGGAAGTCTGAGAAAGAGCAAATGGATTGCTATTTTTAAAAGACAGAGAGGCGGGAAAAGAATAGTCTGGTCTACTTAGTTTCAATCTCTCTATCCCAAGTCCCACACTGTTCAATAATGGAATAGAAGGCGTGCTTATTAAATTTGCAGACACCACAAAGCTGGAGTGGCTGTAAATATCTGTGGGAACAGGATTAGAACTCAGCTGCGTGTCTTACAAATGGGAGAAGTAGTCTGAAAAAACAGGATGACTTTGCAATAGGGACAAGTGAAAGGTATCACAAATAGGCAGGTATACCCTAGTCCMCAAACAGGGAAGGGGATCAATTAAACAGGCAGTAATTATTCAGAAAGGGATAGCAGGGCTGAAGTAGAAAGTGATGAGTTTGGAACRAGTATGCCAAAAACCTCCTCAGAATGGGGATGTGTGAACAGCAGTACAACTGACAAGCTATGAGACATTTTCCTTAGGTTCCCCTGGGCATTAGTGAGGGCCTGAGGAAACAGAGTGCCCACTTTTCAGTGCTTTACTCCAATCAAAGGCTTTTCTTATTGGAAATATTTCAGAAGAGTGCAAAGACTGATCTAAACAATATGATCTATAATAAAAAGAACAGAAAAGATTGAGATTGATTAATTGATTAGCCTGAAAAAGTCAGGGCAGAAAAGTATTTTAAAAATAGAAAAGTCTATTGAATATAGGAAAAAAAAAATCACAACCCTGTTCATATCCATAAGGAACAGAACCAGAAATAATGCAGTTAAATTGCAGGAAGATAGATTTTTTTTTTAGGCAGTGGGAAAAGRAAGTTCTACTGGAAGGGGATTATGAACAGACTGCATGGGAAGACTGTGGAGTTTGCAGTATTGAAGGTCAGCTATGAAGATATCTATCAAGAATGACATAGATATCTAGCTGATTCTGGTTTTGGACAAAAGGGACAGATGAGATGATTTCCTGAGGTCCCTCTTAGCTCTGCCTTTTGATGATTAATAACAAAAAAAATGTGAATATGAATTGAATAATATACGAAGGAACACTGGAGATCATTAAGAAATAGAAGATTAGAAATGTTTTCTTTTTTAAATTTTCTTTTTGCAGAGTACAACCAAATCTACAAAGCATTTTTCTACCAGTAGTTCTACAAAGTTCTGGTAGTTCTACCAGAAGTTCTACCAGAAGTTCTACTGAACTGCAGACATATACTAAGTTGCAATACTCCTATGACAGCTGAAGAAAAAAACGCTTTTGCTCCAACAGTATCACTGGTCACTGGGTCTAATCCAGTGCGGACGAATGCTGATGCCAGTACGAGCTTGGAGGAAGACATATTCCATYTCTACAGAACTTTGTTTGAAATGCRGGTGTCTAGTCTAAAGAAATTGTTATTCTTAAACGAGTAAAACTGATGCATCAAGGGAAAGTTTAAAAAGGTAAAAAAAAGATAGTTAAGGCTGCCCACATTATTTCTTATGGCTTTTATTTTCAGAATGTATTATTTGCAATAAACAAAATACACTGGATTAAAATATTCTGAAATCAAAATGCTTAAATGTGTCAACAGATACATATTATTTTACTTCTGTAGAAGTCAATTCTGTAGTCCAGATATAGCATTTGTGCTAAGCTTTGAGGAGGTCTTCAGTGATGTAGAGTTTCCCAGAGGCAGAACAGATGCAAGGGTTGCCTCCGCGAGGAAGTTAGCATTAGTAAGGCAAAGTGCAGATTTACAGTGCATTAAGTTCTCTGAAGTATTCCCCTGTGTGGACACTCCTATGCACTAAGTGCAAGGGACCATTTCTACTTGGAGGCTAGACTGATGCGTGGACAGACAGACGGAGTGCATACRGATGAACCTTATTTCATTAGGCATCGCTGCTAAAAACAACTGCTCGGAGAGTACAGCGACTGGATTCCTAATTGCCAGAGATCAAGGGCTATGCACTGATCAGAAGCCATTTCCCTCAAATAGGAACAGAAAGAATACAATTATTTTTTGTGGTGCTAAAAGATTTAATGAAGCACTGATGAGTGTCACTGCTAGTTAAATCAATGAGCAAAATACTGACTCACTTGACTGTTGCTAGCTTGYATTAGCAAGTTGTGCACTCAGGCATTCAGGGACTGGTAGGGAAACACTAAGGGGGTGGTTTGGTACTTTGGCAAGCAAAAATTTAATGCATCTATAGCTAAGCATTTAAATAACTATGTTCAGTTGTCTTTTAAGGGTCTTTCCTATTTCTCATAAAGCAAAAGAACCTCACAAAGATTATTTCTTGCGTCCTAACAAACACACGTCATTCTCACAATCACCTGCTCCAACATAAGCAGCGTATAGCAAGAGTATTAGATATTAAAGAAGAAGCTAAAAGCAAGGCTAATCATCCCATTTCAATTCATCATGGATGATRCAMTTCYAACAAATGAGCTACACCAGGTAGCTTCAGTTAACTGAGCATCTTTTTTTGATTTTCTTTCTTTTTGCGTTTTTTATTTTGCTCGATGGCACGTCGGGGCTATAGTCACCAAAGGCCGCTACAGGCTGTGAACCCCGCAGAGGAGAACTGTCGCGGCAGGAGGGCAGTACACCCATCACGAGCCGGCAGCCGGCAGCCAGCTCTGCTTCCACAGGCCGGGCGCCGGGCCCAAGGGGCGAGAGCGGTGCGAGAGCTCCGGCCTCCGGCGCGGGCTGGCAGCTCCGGGGTCTCCGGGAGGCTGCTGCGTGCAGCGGCGTGCTGCRTGGGGGCCGTGCGGGGAGCGGGAACGAGCAGCGCGCGCCAACGAGCAGCGCGCGCCCGCCGMGGCGCTCGCACGCGGCTGCAGCGGCCGCAGGCTCTTGGGGCTCCCTCTCGCAGGACGACCCTCCTTAGCCTCCCTTTCCCAGCTATCCCGCCTCTTCGCCTCTGCTGCTAGCTGTTGAACTTCACACTCGCCTCAYAGCAAATCCTTCCTCTCTCAGAGTCCTGGTAGAAAATTGCTCCTGCTGCACACGTTTTTTTTTTTTTCAGTCAGTTTCTTTAAACCCAAGTTAAAACCCATCAATTGTGTAATCAGCAGAACCTGCTTCAAACCACCAACCTCCCTAGATCTTTCTATCCCCATACTCTGCCTTCTTGATGCACCCACTGTAGAGATTTAATAGAAGTTTTGGCTGGTTTCTGACCATGCCRTTACTCCTCACAACCAACCCCTGCACTCCCCCTTTCTGCATCACCGTTTTCCAAGCAATTCTTTCCCCTTGCTGTTTCCCAATCTCTCTTTACCCGGTGAAGTTTATTTATTTCAAGACCTTTTCTTACTTATCACTTGCATCACTGGTAGCATTTTTTCAAGCATTTCAGATCTCCCAATTTTAAATTAAATAAAACAATCAGTAGTGCTAAGAATGCTCCCTACAATCTCAGAAATGACCTGGTACAATATTTGCTCATTCTCATGTTACTTATAGAGAGACAGATATGCCACAAAACAGCCTCAAGATCTGTCTTTGCCATGCTCAGGAAATCCTTTTTTAACTCCAGACTACTTACTTTTAGGTGCTAGAAATATGTGAGATGCTTTCCTGATTTCAGTTTGTGAATCTACATTTAGGAAAAGGTCAAATTTTGGAATTTCAATGTGTCACATTTTCTACATGTACATAATCTTCCATCTACATGATCTTAATGGTTTGCCTTCTATGGGTAACTTTCATTGCATAAACAGGTTTCAGCCCTCTTTCTATATTTATTTTCAATTTTCCACGTTTCTGTATTGTATTAGTAATGATATAAAGCCTATATAATGCAATGAACTGTTTTAGTTAAATATGCATCATTTTCACCTCTTTGAAGAAATATCATAGTCTAGAAAATATGAATAGATCTATAAATATACTAAGAGTATCATTAAAAGTGTAGAACTTGGAGTGCAGAAAGAGAATTCTACTTTTCTTTCTTTTTTCATTTTCTTTCTTTTTCTTTCTTT